>JAUTBV010115599.1:0-13701 GCA_032361325.1 Lepetodrilus fucensis
TTACCGCTGTAAGATAGGTAAAATTGTATTGCTGTAAACACTTCCTGGTATAACCCGTGTAAAATACGTCCGATCTCGAATTTCTTCTGGTTTTCTCACTAAGGGAGGTAACTCTACTCACTGAACAGTCAAATAAATCTTTCGCTAACACAGGCGTAATTATGTCCATCATATTATTATCTCAATATAATCTTGTATTCTTCATCGCCCTCCACGCCATCTAAAGGAATTGTTCTCTAAAGTTGAGCATTGCCATTATAGTACCCATTTTAGAAATATGGTTGTTCTATGTGCATGCGTTACTCTAAATTGACTTTGCCAGCTAGTATTGAATATGTATACTTGTCACATTGCATGATGTAGCTTTTCTCCATCTTCAGGACTTGAACAAGATCCAGGTGTCGCCTGATGATGCCCTGACACGGCTGTTTGACAAGTCTGCTACCGACAATCACGAAGGTAAGGGTCCAAATACAGAACACGTCCTTTGTCCACAGGGATTAGAAGTCTCTTAATTAAAATATTGCAAATATTTACGATAATTGTACTATCATTGATTGCTAAATGGTATGGCAGAACTTATGGCAGAGCAAATGGAACATCTTCTGCTGCTATTATATTATAAAACCGATTAACAGAATACATTTATGCCTGCTTCTAACAATCGTCCATATAATCATATTTAACAAACGGACCTCAAATAAAAGCTAAGCAAAGGCTTGCAAGAATATACACCTGGAAAAAGGTTAAGCGCACCCGTCTTTCTCCAACTTCGTTGTTGAAAATGTGTAAACTTTTGAAAGAGTAAACATAGCTAAAACAAGTTAATATTATTTGGGTTTATGATGCATATCTGGCAATGAACACAAAACAATTGATGGTAGGTAGTTATACTTGTAGTTAATTACAATAAGAACCTATATGTAATTGCTATGGATTTGGCATAAATAAATCGTGAATGTCTACACATTTCACATTTTATAATGAGGAATTCCATTAATAACGTGTGTATTTTCCACGCCCACGGATTATTACTTCAATTTTCCTTCGAATACCGTCTTTGAGTCTCAGACACGCTCCATCGATGTTTTCTGCCACTACGGTATAAAACAATTTGTACTCGAGAAATGTAACATTTTCTACATAAATTAAATTAAAAACAATATTGTTGTCACTGTCTAAATGTGCTAGGGGTGCTTAACCCTTTTACAAGTGTAGTAACGTGTTCTTTCCACGGGTGGTATAAGTTTCAGTGCGTTCTTGCATACTTTACAAATCTTGACAGTTTTGTGAGACGTGTACATTGCGTTTTCCAGACATGGATGTATTTGCAATCTACATGCTGCTGCTGAACACCAGAAGTGAACTTCTGACCGGATGTGACATCTCCGGACTGCCATCTGGCGGAGAGTCTCTCATAGGGCAGCATTTGAGAAACATGGCGGCCATATTAAAAGGAATGACCAAGCTGGCTAATACTATCAAGGGAGAGTACGAAACCTCACTTTCTCCGAGCTAGATAAGTTTTCAAGAGCCTGTCGCCAACATCGACAAATGTCATGTGAATGATCGAACAACTAAGGCTCGTACATTATTTATATTATAAATTCATTGAGTCGGTTCTTTTCAAAGTTTATTTTTATTGAATATACATTGGCTGTTTGATATATCTTCGGGAACGTCTACGTTAACATGTATTTAATGGTTCTCCAATTAGAAACTAAGGGCAAATAAAACATGCAGAATCCTCGCAATTACATCCGGCCTTCTGCTCTATTTTTCTAGTTGTGTATACATGGACAGTATTTCCCCATGTTATTGAAACGTTATTGTAATTTGTGAAGATAATTATTTGTTGAAACTTTGTTAAAACTGTTAAAATTAACTGTCGTTGTTAAAATGTTAAAATTAACTTTCATTGTTAAGTGTTAAATTGTCGCATCCTGTTTTGTCAGATATTACCCATCTTCTAAAACGAGAACCACTGCCTCGTTAAGCGTCATACAGATTTAACGTATGAAAGAACTGTAGGGGAGTCTACAATCGGAGACAGATGTACTATTTGTATTGTATGCTTGTATTTGTATACACTGGGATTCAGATCAATGTGATCACGGTTATGAATGCACCACATTTCCAGCATGTTATTTACGATTTGTTCACATGTTCATTGTTTGCAGGACGAATGAAAGCACATTAAAGTCTGATCAATCTCCATTTCGTTGTGTTGTAAGAAAATGAAATTGACGAATATAACCTGATGAAACGAGTTAACATTGCATTATATTCGTAAAACAATGATTGCCTCAACAATGACGACATTAAGTCTTTTTGCGATTGCATTGTACTAGCAAAACGTTCATAAAGTCTCAAGAATGTTGATGAACCAGTACCTTTAGTTAGTAGGCTACCTTATTATTAGTATTCTCGGTATTTATTTTTTATTATTATTTTGAGATTAACCCCCACCATGTTAACTACTATACCTCAACTGATGGCTTACATATTGTAGAATATAGTTAGGAACTAGTTTCAACATTTTCATTACACAAATATGTTATATTACATATTTTATGCAAGATATGAACACACGATATCGGTGTTAACAGAGTATACGTTGTGGAACATAATAAAGTACAAGTTTGAACATTGGCTAATCAAAATATCGCGAACACTACAACTTTTCACATACACCCGGTATATTGCCAATAAGGAATTTAAGATGGCGGCCATTTTGGATTTCAAAATGGTGTTCCTCACCTATTGACCAACGTTATTGAGATGCATGAAGCTGTGTATACAGTAAAACATATCACGAAGTCTGCACATGTATCCATATGCAGACCGTGAATATGGCCAATAGCTAAATTTGGACGGCCGCGGTCTTTATTGGATATATATAATCGAACGAAGTATACACTATCTGGTCCAAATGTCACAAACTCAAATATTCATAAATGGACAAGACATATTGCCAATAATAAATATTTCTCAAAATGGCGGCCTGCAGCAGCGTCAGTTGACGTGTCTTCATTTCTTATGTGCATACATATATTAAAATCTTAGCTATACGCCAAATGTCATACCTATATGACAAAATGAACAATGTTGTCCCTTGGCCGCTCTACTATGTGTATGTGACGTCATACGATGTTGTTTTGCATTTACCATAGAATGTTTATAGGCTGGTGGTCCAGACTTTGATATTCATGGGATAAAACGTGCATCAAGACCCGGTCTGCCTTTTAACATATAATTGACACATCAATGGAACACTGGTCGCAGCCTACTATTGGATCTTGTATGGCGACCGTTTATATATGTAATGCAGGTCATTCCATCTCGGCAAGTTCAAATCTGAGACGGTATACGAAGCAATCTCTCCAAGCAACTCATTGATTTCTTGAGATGCATGTGCGTGTGTGTATTATTTCGAGATGCCGTACGGGGACAGTTCGATTGTAACTCGAGTAGATGAAGCGTCGTCTTCAGTTACAGATTTGAGAACTGTCAAATACCGTCTTGATCATGAACAGGAATTGGTGAATAGATGGAGCCATTATAACTCTGCGACCAGTCTTGTCATCAATACATATCTCTTGTATATATAATATGCGCACATTATACATGCATTCGTTGCCATGTCGGTAAGTCTAAGTGACGGACACGTATATACATGACCATTCTGGGGGTATTCATGTGTTCCGTTATTCCGGAATGGTACAGGAAATTGTATATAGCAAAACATGCATTGATCATCGACAACAATCTTAACAATTTCCTATCCAGAATAATCGCCAGCCATTCTGCAATAGTGAAAAATCGATACCCGATCGGATATCGGGGCCCAATCGACCACTACCACTAGGAATGACCTTGCCTGCATATGCTATATTTACTAGCACACTATAGTACAGTCAATAGTGTACGTTAACGAAATCTAAATATTGTAGCCTATTTTTATTCGTGTCATTAAAAGTGAATATGCAGGTAATCCACGAAATCTACATGCACTATTATAGTCCTTCAACAGCGTAGGCCTATATTTCATAGCAGACGGTACGTCTGGTTTTTCTTGTGTTTTTCCTTTTAGATTTTCGAGTGGCTTTCTAGATTATTTTACTAATTTCACAACTTGTCAGTTATAGGGCAGGAGGAAACTTGCAACATCCGTAGCGCTGAATGTTGCAATAAACCTGCGAGCACCGGCTGGTACTGACAGACAGGTGCATGATGCATCATATCAATATCGCGTCAGAATTTTAACTTTCGGGGCGGGATTTGAATGCGGGACCTTTCAAATAAGTCCAAATAAAACGTTTTACCATTGCGCTATATTACCCGCCCCGTGTCTGAGTTTCAATATGTCTTAAATTAATTATCGTTACATTCGTGAAGGCACTGTGCAGGGGACATTAATTTATTGAAGATATTTTATTTTCAAAATTTAGACTGTACAATGAGAAGACGTAGAGGATTAATTGCTGTTTGTGTGCTAGACTCTGAGCTTCTTCAACGTGAAGACGAGTGTCATCGATACGTCAGTAGGAGTAGTTGATGAAATGTCAACTACAGACTGCCTACAGGAATGCTGAAGGCCACCGAGTGAGGAGGAACCCTGCTTCTGTATCCACTGTATGAAGAGTGCACGGATTGCGTCTCCTGTTGCCCATCTAGTCTGGCATCAACAGTACTTAACAGTACTTAACAGTATGGCGACATCATATATTCAGTTAGACACTAGCTTCACAGTGGGTCTTCTATTTTCGCGATATCTAGATTATATTTATCCATATTGACTGAAATACAATCTAAAGAATATATTTTATTAGTTTTCTGTAAATGACATTCTAATTATCTCATTTGTAGTGTATAATATTTTCGTTGCTTCTCTGTGTGATTACTTGTAATTTGGTTTAGCGTTAGTTCACTTTATTTGGATTATTTGATGTAGGCCTATATTACGGTTTAATTGAAAACCTGATCCTAAAACAACTTAATAATTGTGTACCATGTTGCTTTAGGTACCAATGGCTTTTCATTATAATAAACTATGATTTACTATCCTGTATCAATCTTATATTATAATGTATGACAGTTTAGTTTAAATAAGCAAAATAAGTGTATATACGTGAAGCATTATATGCACGTAAAAGTGGTACACACTATGATTAACGCGATGCACGAATGCCTACTAACGCCTATTTAACTATTGACACAACATTCTGGAGGTTGATTACTTGTCCAATATAATCAGCGACCAACCTTGATGTCCGTGACCGTCCTCGACGCTGAGATTAGAAATACATACACCTAGGTTACCTGATTCACGTAGGCCTTCACAGCGAGTAAACACGTCACGTCTCACAAATAGAATGTTGTTCTGAAGATTATTGCCTAAAACTTACTTGATTAAACCTACAGGTGGTAACTTATATATGTCATCACAGATATTATATAATGATTATCTCATTAGCTCATTTCATATAACCTACAGCTGTATGTTTTGTACATGTGGTATATTTCAAAATTAGCATAGCCGCATTGGGCCTATTTAAAGCGATACATCGAACTATATATACATGTGATAAAAAAAACAGAATCATTACAATTGTAGCAACATTAGTAACACTTCTTTCCTTTGATGGTCTGACGAATTACATGTGTTTACGTATATTTATGACATTGAATGCAAGGTCATATTATTCATTCTCGAAACCCCGGCCATTATGACTACTTTTAACAACCGTTATCAGTATAACCATCATGTCCGGTGTTTTCGGAATGGGTCACATAATGTTTTATTAATGGTACGCAAACTTTGCCGAACTAAATCATTGATAACGTTAATCTGTAGAACACGTCTGAAAAACGGACAAATGATACACACTGCGAACTTCCGGCGCCATGTTTTTGAAGAAACCGTACACATGACAACATCATTAAGCCTTCGTGAAGGAA
Source organism: Lepetodrilus fucensis (assembly GCA_032361325.1). Taxonomy (NCBI): domain Eukaryota; kingdom Metazoa; phylum Mollusca; class Gastropoda; order Lepetellida; family Lepetodrilidae; genus Lepetodrilus; species Lepetodrilus fucensis. The sequence continues at coordinate 5,962 of JAUTBV010115599.1, forward strand.
ACTCTGACACATTGGGGGATCGTCAAATATTCCTCCGCTATGTAGTTACGTATACGATAGCTTCAGACACATGTCCCTTGTCTTGCTGTTGTTGTGCATGCAGTGGCATGTCGTGGCTTATGAATGTGTCTAGCTATATAGGATGTCTCACTGTCATCATGCAACAGTTCTGTTCTCAATAGCAACCATTAACAACTATTCTCAGAAGACTACGCGGAAACCCTATGAGTATTGATTGTATTAAAACCATTTGCGTCATTGTTATTTGCTTTCAACGGAAACAGTAACTTTAATGAAAGCACGTACAGTGTATTACGACAACAGTGGACGCCTAGGTTTATCTTTACGGCGTCCATGAACGTCTATTACGTAAGGTGGTGTCTCGGGGTCTCTTGAAAACAGACTCATGCAAATATTAGGAAGAAGGAATTTAAGTCCGTTGTATAATGGTTCCGGTTGTATGCGGGTCTAATCCTAGCATTAGAGATCATAGCATTTTCTGATTAAGTAACTACCGTAATCGTACATGTAAGTATTTTACTTTGTTTTTCTTTACTCACACATGCCATTAACTCTTATCAAATATATTAGTATATAAATAAATATGGATATATACTGTGATTATTGATTAATACATTTTTAGATGACATAATTTTGAAGAATTGAAGTCAGACAAAACTAACTGCATCATATTCGAACATCTGCTTTGATTACTAGCGAAAGTTCGTATACATGTATACTAATTTAGAGTGTTCGTATACATGTATACTAATTTAGAGTTCAGACTATGAGCTATGTGCCTGTCTAGGGACAGGATGTCAATAAACCTTCAAAGACTGTGCGTTAAGATTAGATATATTGGGTGAAGCAAGGGAATTTAAATGTCGACTTTCTCAGTACCATGTCCATGATATCGTCTATTCCGAATCTCGCTTGCCAGTTGTATATGTCTTTAGAAGCTTTCTGACAGCAATGCTGTTTTATTGCCTGTATTTTGAAACCATCCAGATACGTCTGGCCCAATCTCCGTCAGAGTCTGCAGGTTACAGCAGTAGGTAGTGTGTCACATTGGACTAGACTAAGATATCATGAATTACGTAGACCTGTGATACCTCTTGCGTTTTCTGAATTGTGATGCATGCGCCCTATATGTGCCCAGGACATATTTGCATAATAGTTCGCTTTTCAAGATTAGTATTTGCCAATGCTTATTTGTGAATAGAGAGGTGCTAGTCTGACTTATTTAGGTCAATATTATTATGCATCATGCCCCATAATGTCTGCATGCGTCCTTATAGCTGTATACTGTATACGTCCTTATAGCTGTATACTGTATACGTCTGTGTACATATGTCGCTTAAACACTCATGTATATCAGTAATGCTCGATATCCAAGCTACCAAATGGTTATGGATGTCGTTAATTAATTATGTGGTTAATTAATTATGTGGTTAATTAATTCGGCGAGAAAGGCGATGAATTCCTGATGAGCAATTGTACTGGTCCATGGCTAAGTTGGACGGAATGAGTTCCAACACATCGACAGGTCACATCGACGACGTGGAATACATAGGCATGGCCGTGGCGTTGGGATGATATTACCAAGGAATCCAAATAATAAACCTGCATTGAAAACACCCAGTACAAATATATCCGACGTAACGTACGTATATAGACTAGACTGTTGCCCTACAAGAAAGCCAATACGAACATGTAGCGAAACAGTAAAGTAATAATAATAATAATAATAATAATTAATAATAATAATAATATAATAATAATAATAATAATAATAATATTAATAATAATAATAATAATAATAATAATAATGTATGTCATTTGAATACTACCACGAAACTGACAATTGTATACATGTACATCGATGGAAACACCACTCTGTTTTCCAGACTAATATTTAGCTATACCCACTGACACAAGATTTAGCTACACCCACTGACACAAGATTTAGCTACACCCACTGACACAAGATTTAGCTACACCCACTGACACTGAGAACCTTCCGGTATTACCATTACTTGGAAATGTCAACTTGTTTGTGCTAATCCTTAGCAGCTTCACTTAACAGGCTTACTATGGATATGAGCATCAAACACCGCATTGAATCCCAGTATGGTATGACTGACTTTTAAAAGCCACTGTGACTGAAATACACATGAGGATGTTAACATCATACCTCTTCAATGCTATTGCTTTCGGCTACATTGCTGTTTCTGGAATGTCCATAATATCAAATGTCACAAAGATAACTTGATAGAGAATACATCAATATGTCACCATCAGTCTTTCACCCAGTGCTATCTCCAGGTCCGAGTGATGCTCATCCTCAAAACGGGGGCCATTTTGACTACACCTAATCTCCGTCAAATATTTGACGAAGGTTTAGTGTAGTCGTAATGGCCTCAGTTTCGAGGATGAGTGATAGTTATCTCCAGGTCATAGTGATGTCAACCTCCTGTAGTGATGGTAGATTCCAGTTCCTAGTGATAGTGATGGTGGACCTTAGGTTCTAGTAAATGACACCAAGAATAAGAAGAACACTGTACACTTACAGCGCTAATTCGAGAACTGAAGGATTGTTAATTAACCGCGTTAGTCGCAATAGCCACTTTAAGTATTAATGGGAAGAACTGTCTGAGTGATGCGGTCACCTGTCTGTGAGTTGTGACAGACTCTTCTTATGGTGGCCGACTGTCTGTGAGTTGTGACAGACTCTTCTTATGGTGGCCGACTGTCTGTGAGTTATGACAGACTCTTCTTATGGTGGCCGACTGTCTGTGAGTTGTGACAGACTCTTCTTATGGTGGCCGACTGTCTGTGCACTATGACCGTCTGTCTCTGTACTGTGGCACTGTGTTTCTCTACACTGACTGCTCACTCTCAGATGAAATCTAATGAGCCCGCATTGCCAGAGGATTCACTTCTTCCCCTTTGACTTTTACTATGACTGTCAAATATTTATAGTAAGATTACACGATGTTATAGAGCATACATTAATTCGTGCTCCCATAATGATAGGTTCTATTGTATTCTAAAAACAAATCAACGTACTTTAGTGTGATGACATGGTGATGAAATATTTATGTTGATATTAGGCAACGTTATCATTATTATTATTATTAATATTATTATTATTATTTATTATTATTATTATTATTATTATTATTACTATAATAATAATAATAATAATTTAGCAACGGTACCCTGAATAACTATTCAAATTCGCTTTTAAGAAATTAAATGATGTAAACAATGTGCATCTTGAACATTATCTTGAACATGTAAATGTATCTAGTTTGTGCTATTCGCTGATGTTTTGTTTGAGATTGTTCCATATGAATGGACTTGCAGCCTGCAATGACTGGTCTCAGAACTACTTAATTTGTACGTGGGACATTCCACATTGAATCATGTGGGCATCGCCTGACCCGAGACTCCTGGAGGGATGGTAGGTCTGTACGAGTTCAGATAGGTCGTCTGATGCTAGATCATGAAAGGTCGTAACAACTAGTGTTTTACATCAACATATAGCCGGACTATATGTACGAATAAATTATGTTATCGTAGTTTAGAAGCTTAGACCTTTAAACATATCACTGAACAATGCTTATATTCACATCCGATATATACGTCCTACATAAAAAAAAAAATGCACACCCATTTCGTGAAAGGCAGGCCCGAGGAATATATGTTTTACACATGAAACATACGTCCAGGAACTTAAAATACACAACATGTATGCGATATAGCCTACACTGAGACGACGAGTCTTGATAGCACTGCATGTAGGTGTTGATATACAGTGTACACCCCACTAGAATTCCCAGTCTTGATAGCACTGCGTGTAGGTGTTGATATACAGTGTACACCCCACTAGAATTCCCAGTCTTGATATATACACCCCACTAGAATTCCCAGTCTTGATAGCACTGCGTGTAGGTGTTGATATACAGTGTACACCCCACTAGAATCCCCAGTCTTGATAGCACTGCATGTGTTTAAACATGCACTTATGCATGCAGTACAGATACCGATGCTATTAACAGAGATAGTGCATTCTCATAGATCCGAGCCTGATCTGTATACGTATGGTGATGCAGCTATGCTGTAGTGATTGATGAAGATCACGTGATGAATGACCTGCGTGGCTTAATGCTAGAGGAACGTGTGTGGTCAGGGTGACACCAGCAATTATCCACGGACATTTCCGCTTGTTAGTACGGACATCGTCACACTCTCCGTCTGTAATGACTCCATCTCCCCCGTCTTTCTAGGATGCTCGCACGCCATTAGTACAAATTGAGATGATAATCCCGTGTGGACGGACTATTGGGAGTACTAGTTTGTCGATGCAGTTGAGTTATGTATGTACTGTACACTAACTATATGTGCATTAAAGAACAAGCTAATTTTATATGACGACAAAGGATAGTCGTATTAGTATGTTCTCTTTCAAGTATCAAGGCTGAACTTATCAACTATCATCTACTCACATCAAACTTAACTCAACTGTATCAATATGAGATTAGTGTTGCAGACGCCGACAACTGTGGACGAGGATGTGGACGACAAAACAAGTCACACAAGTCTATTTGTGGAGGGTTGATGCTGTAACTGATGTTATGTGGCAATAGTTAAACACAACGCGTTCTGGCGCCGATTCTTCAAAATAAACTAGCTTGAGATTTTGCTCAACTGAGATTTCTTTCGTTGGCTCATTTACCGTAACTTGAGTAAACACTCAAACCCAGTTGTAATTGTACTCGTTACAGTATTAAGTCAATGGAAGAAATCTCAGCTGAGCAATGTCGATCTCAAACGTAAGTTTCTTTCGAGAAATTTGGGTTTGGGGGTGATGTTTGCAATGTGACGGGTGCAAGGTACGTCATGCCGCTGTTTACTGATTTCCGACGCTTACTTTCGTCTGCCAGCAGAATACTGGCGTGCTTGATGGCGTGCTCAAACTCCGACCTTGGAACAGAGATGGAGATAATTAAAGGCGCGACCAGTGTGAAGTCTACCGAATTAATGCATAAAATCTGAATAATATCAGCAGGCTTTCGGGCGGATCTGGCCGAGCATTTCAGGCCACTGCTCTAGCCGTGACCTTTGTTGTCATCGTGTGGCTGCTGCACATCACAGCTGCCATAGCGCTTGCTTATTGTGTCAGATAATAGCTGCCACGTCAGATAGTACGTGTTCTAGCTGTCAGCTACAGTTGCTACGCCAGTTTGTGTCAGATCATAGATGGCACGTGCTGTTTATTCCAGAGCATAGCTGCCACGCCAGACTATTTATGTCAGATCATAGCTGCCAAGTCATACCACATCTGCAATGGCATACTGTTTGTGTCAGATCACATCTGCCACGCCAGCCTATTTATGTCAGATCATAGCTGCCATGCCATTCTGTGTGGGTCATATGATATTTACATCTGCCACGTTAGAGACTATACTACTACTGGTGTCAGTGTTGTACGCGATGATAGCCCTTGTCAATGGCGTTTCGTAAATCTTTTCGATTTTTAATGATTTTGACATTTTTTTTTTAAATTGCCATGAAATATCAACGTAGTTGCGTAAGATGCAGTCATCAAGATATTTTATTTGATCATGTGACATGTATATTATTATTTCATTTCTCAAACGTCATATATACTAATCTATTGCTTATATTGTCTGCATACACACTACAAGTATAGAATGACAAGTTGCTCACACATTCATCACAAGATCTGGTAAATAAATACTGTCATACGAACAGACCAACCTCTTAATGGTAGCTCCATCAATCCGTCATGTACGTTTATGTGTCTGTACCTTGGGAGGAAGAACTAAAAACATCCATAACCATAAGCGTAAGCATTTGTTTCTGTTGTTTAAAAAGGTCATGCGTCTATCATATTATAATTAAATACGTACACACACATATTCTTCAGGAATATACGTTGGTATTGTATATAACTCTCAGGGCAACACACACAGACAAGAAAACTGGCGTCACATTAGCTGCAAGACCCATATAGTCCATTACTGAAAACAATTGAATTCTGCTTTGCACAATCCCATTTCCTCGCGATGAGATAGTCCGCCAATTAAATGCCCGTATGAACAATCAGAAGCCGGTTGATCTACCTTCAACCATTGCCTTGGATTCTGTGTATGGTACAATGGAGAATGTGTCCGATTTTTATATCCACTTGTCCATAAGCTTCTAAACAGCCACTTAGCTCACGAAGCAAGTTCTACCCGCTCATCATTACGCCTGGCTTCCTACCACTGCTCTAGTATAGAGTAGAAAGGACGGGCACAAACATTACGCCTGGCTTCCTACCACTGCTCTAGTATAGAGTAGAAAGGACGGGCACAAACATTACCACAAGCCTGCTGGAAGTCCAGGAGTAGATATTGGGGAATACTATTTAAGAGCATCTATGGTAACTAATTCTTTATCCCCAGAATGTTTGCACTGTTGATGCCCTAAAAAGTATCTGGTACTGATTAACATCTCCGAGACCACACGATCAGTGACGTCAGTGGGCATTGTTTAGAGGATGTCACGGCGAATATAGAATAATAGAACCGCGTTGATGTAAATGCACGTGTATGCGTGGACAAAGACGGACGACGGGCTTTAAGCCAATCTATTATTCCGTGTCCTATGGCGGTCCTGCTATGTTCAATTATGTACAGGCTGTCCTTAGAGACGCAATTGACTGGACATGGTGGGGAAATAGACCCAGTTTGTTCTGATAGCGCTGTAATAATCCCGTATGTCAAGGGGAACATAAACATGTACATGTATATATATATATATATATATATATATACGTATACACGCCAGGCTGGGAACGTTGGACGAATGCTTATTGATGGACGACAGTCCCAGTATTTGCATGGACATAGAACCTGCCACTCTCCAGAGCTCATCAGTCATTAAATATGCATGTTAAATACCTCATCAAGCATTAACGACCCGAGGAAGCCTGTACGTTAATGTAAACACCATACATCATTTATATTCTATTAAGTCAATATGGAAACACGTCCACTAATTATACCAGATGTATCGGAAATGCATCTGATTATTGACAGTCTTGGATGGGTTGGTTGTGATAGACGTCTGGAGTGAAGGATGACTTTGTCGTGGTACTAAGACGTCTGGAGTGAGGTCCACACATTCTTTACAGCAGGTCTGCCAACTCTCTACGCATACAAGTCAATACGGTAAAGACAATTGTCAGGACAGTTGGTGTCCCCGCTGTCACTGTACGGGCGTTATTGCACAGGTCTCTCTCGTCACAACAGGCGCGCAGAGAACAGCCTAACACCTTGTATTGGCGTGGATTGTTCAGGCATTTATCAAAGGCCTGAGCACTTGTGGTCAAGCACCGCCCAGCTGAACACGACCGGGTGGTACTTTCAAGGACGATGCTGCTCCCGTTCTCAGTCTGCCGGAAGTACACCTTCTGCAACATCAAGACAGTTGGAAGCAATGAAATTGCTCAATTGAATTCATACCTAAAAGTTGTTAACGTGGAGAAACCACATACCGAAAGTGTTGTATATCACTCCCAGGGCAACACGCACAGACAATAAAACTGGCGTCACATTAGCTGCACGACCCATAGTCCATTACTGAAGACAATAGGGCTGGAAAGTAATGGCGGGAGCCTCATTGTGAAACTGACTTCCGGGTACAGGGAGGTTCCTAATAATGACG
>JAUTBV010115610.1:0-29974 GCA_032361325.1 Lepetodrilus fucensis
AAAAGATTTTACAGTGAAGCTGCTGTGCATTTACACTGTGACATCATAGCAATGTTATGACGTCACAATGGTAGTGAAGACATTATCAAATATTTGGGTCAAACGATATCTACAGTACTGACATCACAATGGTAGAACAATCAAAAGTAACATCTACAGTACTGACATCACAATGGTAGAACAATCAAATAAACCACTAAATGGGTCAAACGATATCTATTGCGAAAACACAGTATTGGGTGATACATTTCTTTTAACATAAACGATCCAAACTAAATATTTTAGTAGAACTGTAACGACATTTACTGTTATTTAAAAGACCGTTACTGGACAGATATATCAAGAGAAAATACATTCTGTAAATTAATTAATGGTCCTTATGTCCATTTCTTTCTAGACCTAGTTTTCATTTTGTGATCTTCACTATTGCAAATATAGAAATGGTCGGTAATATGAATCAGCATAGTAATTATAGGTGTAACAGTAAAGACATGAAATATAATTACGCTCCAATTTAATACCGTTAGCATGCAATTGTCAGCATTTGTTTCCGCGTATACCATTCAGCACATTGCTGGCTACTAAACTGAAACTAGTTGCAAACATGACAGTAAGTTCCGCTGTCTTGACCTACGGGAACATTATTTACTCCAGTTTTTCTACGCTGTTACAGCAAAGACAAAACAAGTGGGGACAGAGGTAAATAATGCCACATGAGCTGAATTAGATAAGTGTGTCAATTAATTTACAACGAACGTAGTAATCTAGCATTGGCTATAAGTAATTGATAGGCATTTTAAATTACTAGCATTTTCCATAGAACTGTAAACCTCCAAAGTTCAACTTTTAGACCTAGGGACAATAAACTTTTTCTCATTATTTGGACCCTTAAACAACACAAATTAAGATAACGTTAGTTAAAATACATATGAAAACAATTGCTATAGGTGTGTCTAACTTGTATTTTATACATCTATCTCAACATTTATTATTTCAACAATTTTATAGGGCTGGGTACAGAACAAATGGCATCTTTTGAGAATAAAAATGAAAATACTCACAACCTAATTCAAAATATTGAAACCACAATTTGACATTGCTGTCAAAATGACATTACTAATATTAATTTTAAAAACTTGTTACTATTACATTACTATGTATAACTTATCTTGTGTTTCTATTCAAACTTTTCTTTCGAAAAATGTGCTTGCTTTAAGAAACACTCTTATAATGCAACCATACAAGGTTATACAAGGATGAGATGAAATTTTGAATATTATTATTATTATTACTCGTATATATTATATTATATATTATTATTATTGTTATTATTATTATTATTATTATTATTACTCGTATATATTATTATTATATATTATTATATATTATTATTATTATTATTATTATTATTATTATAGTATTTAGTCTATAAAGATTTGTTTTAATACAACAATTGCGGAATACTGGTACAATGTAGTTGTGAATAACTTGAAGTATGATATTTACAAATATTGGTTTTCACCTCCTTGCAACCACTCGCTGCCCAAGAGCATCGGAAACATTCTAATCTATTGAGACACTACGATTGACATCCAATAAGAAACAGTTATTTAAAATGCCACCGTTCTTCATTAAATTCGGAGAACTGAGGATAGACACAAGTCCTTGTCTGTCTGTCAGTTAGAATGTCAACTTTTCCTCTTCACATTTAGAGCTAGCACCCTCTAGCATTGCATAGCTTTGATTTGTCTTGTTATCCACGTCATCTTTAAAGTGTTAATTGCCACACACACACACTCACATACACACACATACACACACATACACACATACACACACACACACACACACACAAACACACACACAGACACATACACATACACACACACAAACACACACACAGACACACACAAACACACACATACACACATGCACATACACACATACATACACACACACACATACACACACACACACACAGACACACACAAACACACACATACACACATGCACATACACACATACAGACATACACACACACACATACACACACACACACAAACACACACACACACACACACACACACACACATACACACACACACACACAGACACACACAAACACACACATACACACATGCACATACACACATACATACATACACACACACACATACACACACACACACAAACACACACACAGACACACACAAACACACACATACACACATACACACATGCACATACACACATACATACACACACACACACATACACACACACACACATACACACACACAAACACACACACACACAGACACACACAAACACACACATACACACATGCACATACACACATGCATACACACACACACAAACACACACACATACAATAACACACACACACACACTGGCACACACACGCACGCACGCATACACACACATACACGCGCGCGCACACACACACACACCATAAACGGACACACTCTTACACGCATACACACGCGCAATTAGCTAACGTCGTGAGCTGTTTCACGTTACGTACATAGCGTCCATCATCAAGGTTGGTATGTACGTCATTATATCAGCCGCTTACAACACTGATCATCCAAGGATGGGCAAAATGTATTAAGTATTGTCAACGTTGGTATGTACGTCATTATCCCAGCCGCGTACAACATTGAAAATTGCCAAAATGTAATTACTAGGTCCGGATGCTCGATGACCGGAAGAACCCGGATTACACTTTGGTTCGCATGTACTCAAAATGTATGACTTCTGTGTTTGGAACTGAACATGGAAAACAATCTAATATAAGGTTCTCAATTTTATTATTGGGTTCAATAACCATAATGAGTTTCTTTCTATGCATGAATACTATGTATGTCAGGATACAAAAAGTTGTATAATGTATGTGTGTGAGTGTGTGTGTGTGTGTGTGTGTGTGTGTGTGTGTGTGTGTGTGTGTGTGTTTGTTTGTGTTTATGTGTGCATGTATGTATTCGTGTGTCAAATAATAGTATACACATCACTATGCTTATTAATTATTTGTTTAATTGGACTATCTTACATACAATCCAATTTTATTAATTTTAGATTTACTTTGTAATAATTAAAAAAACGCATACCTCAATCATTCTCATAACCTTTCTGATCCATCAAATGAATCGCGTTACATATTAACTCTTTAATAAAGAAGCATTATCAATTCGTTATGGCTAATCCTTTGTAATGTGTATATGTTCCAGATTATCCTGCTTTATGAACGACATGGCGTTCGACTATGTTTGGGATATCCTGCAAAACGGGACAGAAGTTCAGGATTGGCTGTCCAACAAATCGAACCCAGAAACGTTTATATCCTTCAAACGAGATCAAAGGGTCGAGAACACGATCATCATTCTTGCTTACGGTCTCCTGAGTCTAATCTCGTTTTTCGGGAACTCCTTAGTGTGCTACGTAATTCTGAAGAACAAAAGACTTCACACTGCTACGAACTTCTTCATTGCCAATCTCGCAGTCTCTGACCTTCTAGTCACGTGTATCAACATTCCAATCAACATTGTCCGGCATCTGTTGGAGGAATGGCCGCTGGGCGACTTCCTTTGCCATCTGGTCAACTTTTCTTTGGTCGTGTCTGTGTACGTGTCGACGTACACCCTGACTGCAATTGCCATCGACAGACATCGTGTCGTGCTGACGCCTCTGACTATCCGGATGTCCAAACCTCTGGCTGCTTCCGTTTTGATATTCATCTGGATATTCGCCACGTGTTTCGCGTTGCCGTACGGCATCTACACAAAAGTCCAAGAGGTGAAGGTTTTCGGGAAGGTATTCTGCCGTTGCAGTTCGGCGTATCCGGAATCTTTCGAGAAATATCTGACAGTCTGCACGATCATTCTGCAGTACTGTATTCCTTTGACGTTAATCGCTTCCGCTTACGGTCGAATCGTCCAGAAGCTCTGGGCGCGAACCCACGTAGGAGCGGTGACGGAAAACCAACATCAGTCCCAACAGCGTGCCAAAAGACGCACGATAAAGCTGTTAATCGCGGTTGTGATCGTCTTCGCCTTGTGTTGGTTTCCATTGAACATGTACCATCTTCTCACGGATTTCCATCCGAACGCTAAAGTGTTCCACCACGACAGTCGGGTGTTCTTCATATGCCACTGGATAGCCATCAGCAGCACCTGCTACAACCCGTTCGTTTACTGCTGGATGAACGAACACTTCCGGGAGGAGGTAAAGTCTAGGTTTCGCTGGTGCGGCGAAGGCGTGTTGAAGATCCATCCCGGATGCTCGGACGTCGAGGGAACTGGGCTCGGGACTGAGCGTATCCTGCAGCGCAGCAGAGGACTTACCAGGTCCAGTCTCGCGAGTTCCAGCAGGTCCACAAGTTGTAAGCGAGAGACGCTCATAATTCCGGAAGAACTGGAAGAAATAAATATAATCAGGGAGGAAACCACAGAACTGCTACCCCGATGTGATATAACTAATGGTGTGGTGGAATTCCAAATGAAATAAAGTATTGACTGTGGACAGAGATTTCAAGAATTTACGACGAAAACACTTTCCGTTGTAATTCTTATTCAAATTTAGACGCACATTGGACGCCGTGGGGATTGTGCAATACCGAACTGCTTGTTCTCCTGATATTAGTGAATTTGAAGCAAAACAAGATGAAATAATATGATAAAAACCTGGCAGGATTGCCTTTCTTCTCAGAGTCCAAAGAACATTTTCAAGTCTTGTGATCAGGGCTTATAGTCCAAGTACCGGATATTGGTCAGAGCGCAAGCACATACACCATACTTGGGCGTGTTTTATAGATTGACCGTGCTCAAAAGTAGGCTAATGCATCTTGAACTACCGGTATTGCCCAAGTAACGGACTCGACTCTCTTAGACTAGCATAAAGTTACATCAATTACAACTCCGTAGCTTAGCTTTATACTATTGGATCACAGTTACTGATTTAACATTCCAGATGGTATTGCTTCGTTGTGATTTGAAGTTTGTATCAGAACGCTATGATTTTAGACCAAGCTATGACGAAACTGGCAGTAGTTAGTTCCACAACAGTCACTTTGTGAAACTTGTTCCAAACCTGAGTTTCACGAAAGCGTCGTACTGATGAGTATGTAAATTAGGATGTACGTCATGTCCTGTAAAATCATTGACGTACGTCCTGATTTAGGCCCGGACAACAGCACGACTGTTTCGTGAAACGCAGGCCATGTCCTATTTCCGGTGAATTGTGACACCGTGACACACTGGTCAACTAAGTCGCCTAATGGTCAGCCAGACGACATAACGGTCAACCGGACAAACACAATGGTCAGTCAGACAATAGTCAGCCAGACATCTTGGCAAGCTGCCCGTCAACATGTCAAATTCTGCGGGTTTAATGCAGTTTTCTGATTACTTGTACTATAATGTCATGTCTCTACACTAATATTACAATAAAAGGAATCCATTTTACTCACATTGATAATTGGAAATGTATTATTTCTTGTCATTGTGACAATTGTGAATTTACAATGAAATAATGACAACGTCATGCACAATCGTACTTTTTCTTTTATATATCAGAGATAACTAGGTCTAGTTTTTGTGTTGTCGTAAGCTGGAGTATGGTGTTTGCATTATAAATACAATTGTACTTATTTCCCCATTGACGTCTCGTGTTATTTAACCTTATCCCTGCTGGATTAAGCAAAGACCTGCTCTTTAGGGCATCTCCGGTTGCCTTCAGTATGGAGAGAGGTAAACATGTCTAGGTTTCTAGGGTTGTAGACCTATTACAATTGGGTCACAAATTGTGCCTTCATCGTTGTTTTTGTTAGAAATAAAAAGAAAAATGTCTTAATATGTAACACAAGTATGGAGAACTATTATTACTTTGTGAAGTATTTAATATAGTGGCAGATATAGATATAGTGTACATTTTTTTAGTAGGTAGAAACGGCTGCTACGGTTGTAATGTACACGTATTGTATCTGTAATTATTAATTTACTTGGAATGATGAAATGTGAACACAAGTGTTGTGCAATGCTTGGAACTTTTAAAATGTAGAATTAATTGACCGCGACTCACACTGTTACGTTGAACTACTGTTCTAAAGTCTATTCGATTCACGACTCGATCAGCCCTAGGGTGACACCCGAGTGATGACATTACCAGTAGAACACCTCGTATTTCACCCGAGGGAGGTCAGGAAAGGTCAGGAGTATACTGCCGAACTCGAATGAGAGTTGCATGCTTGCAAGCGGAAGTACGGTTGCACTATTAAGGAACAACTTATATACATAATATTTTTTAATAATTTATGTTGACACTATAATCTATATTCTGGGTGAAAAATCAGTTCAGTCAAAGAAGTGAGTTAATTTAATTATTAATGTGAATTTTCACATATTAATTCATTCGCTGTTTACTCCTGCCGTTCAATTCAAGTACTCACTGCGCATGCTCCATGACCTAACACTTCAGCCATCCTCGTGAATCGAATACAACTGCTGCATTGAAATAATAATATGAAGGTATCTTCAGTGATAGATGTATACTTGCTCACATTAAAAGAAAAATCAATTTATACACGATAATATTATTATTCATACTTATACACTGCTGGTATATCCTGTATTGTTTTCGCATTCATTTTGTGTGAATAATTTATTTAAATCCACCATCCTTACAAATATATTTTCGACGTTTTTATTCAATTCATTTTGTTCAAAATTACCATCTACATCAGACATTACGATTAACAATATTTCACATTTGTAAGACTGATGAATATTTGCTTTGCGCTGATAGATGTAATATATGTGCATAGAATATAATTTGATACAATTTGTCAATGTGAATATTAAAATAAATATTAAAAATCTGTAGTTGCTTTTCTTTTAGTTCCATGTCAGTGTTTATTACATCTTAATATGCTGAAAGTGTAGAATTGTTTTTCTTCAGCATGCAACTAGAATTGATGTCCTTCGATCTGTGGGATAGACTTAACAGATGGTACTGACCAAGGAGCTATTGCTCTCTCGTTATTTTATAGCGAAATAATGTCATTGGAATGAATTGCATATCGACAGGAACGAAATAGGCAATGACCCTAAATTGGCCTGATACATGATATATCATGGAAAAGGAAAGGGACGGGTAAATGCATTAAGTCTGGTTTGATCTCTAATTAACCCTTACGATGTCTTAATAGAGGGGAATGATTTCTGGCTGGCCTGGCTAGGGTTTGGGGGCTAGCCCCAAAAGGCAAAACACTCTAGAGTGAGTTTCCTGGCGGAATGTTTTTTGGATGCTACACCGGGCCAGTTTCGCAATCCGATTTCATGGTTTACTGTCGATGAAGCTAGGCTAATAGCGAGTGCAAGTGCGTCATGTATATTTTTAGAATTTCGAAGAATATAATTTAAAACTAGGAATTCCGGTGATAGGCTAACATAAGTCTAGGCCTTAGATTGATTAAAACTCCAGAGAAAAAATCTTAATACGACATTACAGACGGTAGTATCCTTAAATTTCTGTTTGATTCAGAGATGAATTATGTTGTTCAGCATGGTTCACGGGTAATAAATCGGGATGCAACGCAATGTACGTAAAAAAACAACTAAAAAAACCACCATGCACATTTCACCTATATGCTTATCACCAAAATCATTAAACTGGGTACGTCTATAAATAGAATTCGCTCCACTTGCAGGCCATATAATTGATATATGTGAGTAATGATCGATCAAAGACCAAAGACTTCCATCTCACCTGTTGTCCAAGATCAGTCTCTCTTCCATGGATGCTCCAAGATCCTCGATCTTTTTCAGCTGGCCCTTTTGTGCTCTCACTTCATGAGCCTTGTGCTGTAATACAAGGAAATACAGCATTAGGGCTGCTCGATTTCACACAAGCCGGTTAGCTGTTTTGTGCGCGCATATCACATATGCCTGCTAGGATTTATAGACTCGGCCGACAACCATTTGGTACTGAGTAGACTGAGCCAGGTCCATTTTATTTAAAAAAAATTTTTTTTGGCCGCCACGTGACCATACTCTTGAAAGAAACGCAGGTACTACATATTGGTGGTATATAAATGTAATATTATTAGTATCTTTCCTGAACATTGATTTGAACCCAAAGCTTTTGGTTACTAAGTCAAACGTTCTTACCCCATTGAGTAACATCTACTTTATATACTCCCAATAATGTCAGTTTTCACTACAAATTTAGTAATAGGATAGTTTTGAGGAAAATATTATATTATTAGAAACAATTTTAAAAAAAGGAAATAAAATTGTGCATAAAATCTGCGACGACACACTAAACAGACAGTACATACCTTTGTTGCTTCAAGTTGTTCCTCCAATGTTCCCGAACCCTCCATCATTGCAGCCCTGTAAATCACGACAATATTAATTACAATAGCTGTAATATTAAAAGTCGTCAATGAATTATCATTAATGAGTGTAGATATATTACACATAATGTACGATCATAAACAGAATATTTATATATTTGTTAAATAAAATCCCTACCAAGTATTGGCAGATCTGTTTGTTACAACGTAAATATACTTTGCCGTTATTATCAAAGCCCACAATATCTAGATAAAATATGATACACATCTGAAAGAAAGAAGTTATTTAACCCTCTCCAAGGTTGAGGCAACCGGAGATGCCCTAAAGAGCTGTGCCTCTGCCTATTCCAGAAGGGAGCTGATTAACCCTCTCCATGGTTGAAGCAACCAGAGATGCCCTAACGAGCTGTGCCTGTGTCTAATCCAGCAGGGAGAAGGTTAAAAACATGTTAATGGCAATGTAACATTAACGTTTTAATTTTGTGACAGCACACACTTAATTTTCTCTTTTCATGCAGGTTAACTTGGTTAGAGACGGACATGTCAAATAAATTACAACAATAATTTTATTTTGGATTAGATTAGTCGTTGCTTTTCCTCCATAATGGTAGTGATGGGCATGTCAAAAACCACACAGTGTAGGGAATTCAACTGGGTACGGGAACAGGTTAGTTGAAACACTCACACAAACTTCATCAATTCGGGGATTGTGGTTCCAATCCGGGGGAGGGGAAAATGGAATGTTGTAAATCACTGGAATTGTCATGCACTATTGTATTGTTATTTACGAAACTATTCTCATAAGAACCTAAAGCACCGCAGACAAATCAGTAGAACAAATTAACATCTAGTATTTAGTATTCAAACTGCAAAACGTTCTTGAAGCTTTTCATTAAGACATTCATATTAAACATCTATGTAGTGGGCATCTCAAATGGATCGTTCTTGCTCAGCTAGTCAAATATGCATAGCAGGATCTCCTTACTACTGACAATATTGAAATAAACACATGCTAATAAAGTGAAATATAGTAACCCATCCAGTAGCCACAGTCTATTTTACATGTCGATCGGGGACAAAATCAGGAGTATAGATATAAAAAAAAAAGAATAAAGACAATTGATTAGACTAGATGACTATCATGGCAAACATGTTTATAAAAATGACTCCCAGATGGAAAAAAAATATCTGATAAATGGGAGTCAATTGCAGGGTGAAATATATATATTAGAAGTAAGTATCGAAATAGAAATTAATTTTGTAGTTATTTTGTGTTTTGTTTTTAAATACTATTTCACTCATATTGTGATTTGTCGGTTTACAGAAGAATAAAACTTGCAACCCTTGTTGCAGGAAACTTGCAAGCACCAGCTGCTATTTGCATTACGAGAGTGCAAATATTTCATATAATCATGACTGTGGTAACAACCATGGTGGTAACAACTATGAACCCTAACTCCAGACAGGGCAACAGACAGTTGTGATTTCCGCAGAAAACAAACTCGGGCTGTAGGCCCTAAGCCACGTCCATGGCAAATAAATTGCCCCCATGGACCAAAAAAATAATAAATCAGCGTATTTCCGCAGATAATTCACCTGCCTGTAACACTTTCAATATTGCAATTTTTTTTGGCATCGATTAATCAGTCACGTGATTGATCGCGACCTCCATGTTGCACTGACCTGGTCTCGGTGAGCCACGAGTGGAAAGCGTTGGCGGCGGCGGCAAACTGTTTCCTCAGCTGGTCGTTCTCTTCCTGTCTCTGCTCCTCGCGTCCCAGCTCACTGTCACGCTCCTGAAAACAAATACAGTATTGTATAGCAATGTGCCAGAAATTCTCATGCTTATCTCATCAGTAGAAGCATTTTATTCCATGTTCATTAGACATTCAATAAACAAAATTTAATATCAGCTGTGGTAATCTTTCACCAATTTGTGATGCTGACTTCACCGAAACAATTCTCACCGACACCAAAAGAATATAATTATCCATAACCTTGCAAATTCATAAATTGGTTGATTGAATTTATGCATTACGTCGCAGCGGGAATCTTTCACCCATAGGTGACGATAGAATCCTTCAAATATACGTCTCTAAATTTCCACTCTCTTCGCCTCTATGTTGTACCACATTCACCTTAAAATTAATCCTCATAGTGGTACACATTATTACCCTAGGTCATGTTCTAATGAATAATTCAAAAAGCTACATGACTCATAACTGTATACACAAAAGTAGGAGCCATGACCATCACAATTGCACTACAACTTTTCTCAATAACTGGCCCCTGGCCCTGAGATTAAGAAACTTTTCTGAGTACGTTTTTGTGCTCAACTCGCGTGCTATGCTAAAAAACATGACGTTTTATTAACAAAATTCTGAGTTGAGTATGAAATCGTACTCAGAAACGTTTTGTAATCTTGGGGCCTGGTCAATGGACCAGTCACTGAATTTTCTACACAAAAGAGCATGTAATATTCTGCACATGGCCTCACATTAATGATCTTCTGCAGGTTCTTCCAGGTGTCCTCCAGGGCCTCCATGGTAAACCACGTGTAGGGGTTGGGGCCCACATTGAAGCTCTTGATCTGCTTGTCCAGAGCCGCCAGTGCGTTGAAGTCGGCCTGCGCCGCGCTCAACGACGCCTTGAACTGGTCGTGGGCTTCCCGCAGTGCCTGAAAAACACACAAGGTTAATTTACGAGTTTTCCACGTCAACAGTGTTCATGAGAAGTGATTGAATTGGTGCTTAACATCACAGCAAGAATATTTCACCAAATATGCGACAAGACAATGAGAAGAGTGAAGATATGAGAAGAGTGAATTATTGTTTTACGTCACAGCAGTTATTTTTCAGAATAATATTCTCTCTGATGTAGCACGACGCAGAAAAAAACATTACTGGCTTGGTTGGTTGGTTTGGCATTTAAAGTCACTTTCTAGAATCTTTAACTAATATCATGACTTGCATACATATGTACTGCTTGACTAGTCTGGATTTCCACCAGTTTTTATAGTGCTAGTTCACTTAGAATACCATGTTGCAGATAGTACAATGATACCCCTACTCAGACACAGTATACTGACTCCGAGCTACATTACTGGCAAGAAAACCAATTCAGCAACACTTAAGCAAAAATCTCACCCTGATTTCCTCGATGGAGTTGCATCGCACTGGGTCGGTCAGATCCTCTTCGGCATTCTCGAACCAGCTGTTGAACGCAGAGGCCTTCTTGGCGAAAGTCAGGTACAGATCCTCAATCTGGCGATACTGATCCTGGAGGTGAAGAAGGCGCTGCTTGCGAGCCTCAGAGTCAGCCAACAGCTTCTGCCATCTGCAAACATTGAACAAACGTATTAAGTGGCGTCATCTTATAACCCTCGAGCAGTGCCTGTGCCTAATCCAGCAGAGAGAGAGAGAGAGAGGTTTAAAGCTGCAGTCAATAAATGATAACGATTTTTAATTATTTGGTTGTTTTCTTTTGGTATTGGGGTTTATAGTCACTTTCAAGATTCTTTCACCTGTATCACGACTTGTCAGTTCAGAACAGGAAGTAACCTGCAACATCTGTAGCACTGAATGTTGCAGTAAACATGCGAGCAGTGGCTAGTATTGGCAGACTAAGGTTATCTGCATTGCCACTCTACGTACAGCGCATCCTATCAATATTGCATCAGAAAGGACAGACAGACAGACAGAACTGTGCACTATACCTGGCGATGACGTCGTTGTATCGCTTCTCGATGGCGGGCGTCTGGGCGTGCTTGGCAGACACGAGCTGGTCCTTGAGGGCGGATATTGTCTGGATGCCTTCCTTCTCAAAAGCCTGCAGGCCGGCATCGAAAGTCTCCTGCTTTGTGAGAAGAGTCTGCACGGACGACAGGTCACGGCCATAGTCCTCGGAACGGACCTGTGTCTCCTTGTCGGCTGGAGAACAGAAACAATAAACCCAGCGTTTAAAAGGGCTTAACAGCATTAGCTGTATTTTGATGATCGAGTACCTTCTTGACTATTGGAGAGAGTTGGTGAATTATTGCGCAATGTTACTACAGGAGAGTTAATATTTATACTGTTCTACATTGCAGCAGGAATCCTTCACCCATACTCAACGATATATTTTTTATTTATACTCTTTTTTTTTTGTTCAAGAAAGAAAATGTGAAAGGGGAGAGAATGAATGAATTGATTGAATGTGTTCAACTAATTTTAACAGCATCCCCCCCCATTGACAGTGCTTTGTCACAGCAGGAAAATTTCACCCATACGCAAGAAACATCCCCAGATAAAAGAAAAAGCAAAAGCATAATCAACTCACCGATCCAGCTTTCTACGACATCGCTCTTCCAGATGAACTGCAGGAAGGCAGAGTTGTCTATCAGGTTGGCATGGCGATGACTGGCGGCGTCCTTCAGAGACTGGAACTTCTCCTCCAGGCCCTGGTTACGCTGGGCAATATGCTCCGCATTGTGGTTGCCCTGGAAACAAGACACCACACATGATGACTCAAAATGTACATAGTTACTCCAATAGTTGATGTGCAATGATTGCAAAATATTTATTTTTTTAATCTTTATTTTTTAATTGAGGATTTAGAGCCACTTCCAAGATTCTTTCACTTACATCATGGCTTTCCAGTTTGCAATAATATAATGGCTTCCCTGATAACAAACACAACAAAGAATTCTGTTGGAGATACAAGTGTATCACTTATCCATCAAGTTACATACAGGCACCATGCACAAACCTCGTTGATGAGTTTCGTTCCCTCGTTCTTGATCTCGGTGCATCTGTCTTCATGCACTTTACAGTCAGTCTCGAATGCTTCATGTTTCTTGATCAAGCCCTAAAAAAAAAAAAAATTATCAATATTTAATTTCTGGTTGTCAGCAAAACTGTAACCTATTTTTAAGATTGACACATTGTACAACGTATCCACACAACACCATAGAGTTGGTATCATACATAATGCAATCAATACTGGCTATGTTACAATAAGAAATTAAATGTTTGCGTTATTGTTTAACGTCGCAATGACTACAAGCATTTTTCGTCGCAGAGGGACTACCCCACCCATACGCGACACAACAAAACTAAATTATTGTATCTGAAAAGATGGCCATAACATGCAGCGATAGAAACTTACTAGCCCGAATAGTGATACAAATAACAAATGTTTTGAAATTTCTACTAGTCCTTAGGATCGCTTTAGCATTGTGAGAGATGACCCAGGCTAGTGTTAATGTCAATGCCTGCAACACGTGGTCATCCTACCTGCACAGCGGCCATAGTGTCACCGAAGTCCTCCCCAGACAGCAGGTGCTGCTTCTCAGAGATCCAGGCCTCCTCCTCCTCCACGTTGGCACAGAACTGCTGATAGGCGTACGACTGGTCCAGCTTCAGGCCGCGATCGGCCGCCATCTGCTTCAGCTCCTCCCAGCTGCCGGCCAGCTGGCCGAGACGCGTGCGGATGTCCGCGGCGCCGATGTCAGACTCCGAGATGAGCTTCTCGCCCGTCTCCTGCACGCTGAGGATGCTTGGCTCGTGGCTGGCCAACTCCGCGTCCAGACGCTTGTGCTTCTTCTTGAGGTTCTGTGTGCTGGTCAGGTCCTTGCCGTAGTCCTCCGAGCCCACCAGCAGCTTCTTCTCTCTGCGAGAGGAAACGTAATGAATTGTCAAAAGCGACACTCGTTGGGACCAAGATGACAAGATAATGCATTGAACACAGCATACTTTAGGGCTGCTTGAGTTACTGCTTGAAAGCACAGACCACATGATGGCACGATTACACATCACAACCTGGCTCACTTCCGTCCAGCCGGAAATTGAAAAATATTTGGGTGAATATAGATTAAAACTTACTTGATCCATGCCTCCTCATCGTCAATGTCTCTCAGGAACTGGTGCATCATGTTGGCCTCGTTCAGACGACTGCGACGATGCACAGAGTACTCCTTGATCCTATGAACAAATCAACAAACTGCATCAAAGCAATCTTCAATGAGATATCTCAGAGATAAAGATTCATTATTTTTAAATTAAAGGAGTCGCTATCTAGAATCTTTCACTAGTGAGTGAATATAGAGTTTAACGTCGCTGCGGGAATCTTTCACGCATTTGCGACGATGAATCTTTCACTAATATCATGACTTGTCAGTTTATGGCACTGTGCTATTACTGGCCCCTAGCACTGTCAATTACGATAGATACAATCTAAATGAGCAAGCAGATGGACTGACTTTTCGTATCTCTCATTGATGGTCTTCTTCCTGTCTTGGAGGCTCTCAGCATCCCAGACTCCAGCCTCGATAAACTGATCAGCCTGGCTGTTCAAGTCAGAGATACGATCCTAGAACATAAAATCACACAAAAACTTTATGAGTGCCATTTCTTTTTTAAAATTATTTTTAAATATTTTTAGAAAACAATATTGTGGTTTTGAGTTGTTTCTAGATTTTGTTATTTATATCACAGCTTGCAAGCTTAGGGCATGAGGAAATCCACATCTGTAGCACTGGTAGGTACCGAAAAAGCAAGGATGATAACTGTGCCGCCACAGCACAGACAGCGCATCCATTGAGTGAACCAGTTATTGTTTTTTCTTCGCAGCGGGAATATTCGACCCATAAGCAATGACCGTCTCAATGGATGATTATGCTAATAGTAATAATATATAATAATATAATCCATTTATATAGCGCCGAGGACCTAATTATTAATTTAAACAGAGAAATACAAGCTGTCATTCATGCCAGTAAATTTGCAAAATACAGTCAAATCAACATTTAGATTGGAATTAAATTGCATGGAATCTACTTCATTTGGAACAAAATACCATTCATGTCAAACAGGGCACAGATAGGCTACTTCATCTTCTTTGCCACAAGTGCTAGTGGCATCACAAGCTTTCTACACCATAATATCGTATCGTGTATCATATCGTGACCTGTATCGTATCGTATCGTAAGAGAGTGTGTATGGTTGCAGGCCTAGTGTCTGGATTACAGAGTGGCACATCACTACGTCAGTGTCTCACCTCGTGGGCGCCGATGTCGGCCTCCAGTAGCTGCTGCTTCTTCAGGAGGTTCTGAACCGATGCCAGGTCCTTGCCATAGTCCTCCGACGCCAACATCTGCTCCATCTGTTACAACACAAAAGTTTCCATTTCAAAGTCAGTGCCATCGCATGCTACCAAACAATTCATAGATGATAGATACACACTGACGTACAAGGCATTTTTCATCTATATTTTGTATGTGTATGTGGTGTGTGTGTGTATGTGGTGTGTGTGTGTGTGTGTGGTGTGTGTGTGTGTGTGTGTGTGTGTGTGTGTGTGTGTGTGTGTGGACATTTCACTCTCTATTGCCAAGAATGATAGCTGCAATGCCACGGCACAGATGGCGCATCATATCACGATTGCCCCATTCAGTGAACGTTATTGTTTTTTGTTGCTGCAGGAATCTTATCATAAGATTATCTATGTCTTTTTTGATCGATTGATTGACGGATCAATAGATTGATTGATTGAATGAATGCTTCACATTGCATTGAGAATATTTCACACATACAATATTTATTTGATATTATTTGAAAGGCATCAATTAATTAATCTGGTTCAAAGATTTCAAAATCTTTTCCAGTAAGATTTCAAACTCAAGCTCAAATTTAGAACATAACATAATAAATAATGTTATTGCCCCAGCGTGATGTTTCAAGAAGTGACGTATCGAAACGATACATCCTACTATGTAGATATCGTATAGACAATGGATTGACATCGTCGATTCATTGTGATGTCAGAGGTTACGTCACAAATTTGCCTGTCTCAACATAGAATTTGATACCTTTGATCAAAAACATATTAATTTTAGGCATACGTATTTCTTAAATTACATGTGGCAATAAATAGGATATTACACAATCTTCTATTTAATATAAACTTTATGACCCTCATGAAATAATTTTATTTGCACTCGCTAAAGCTTGTGCAATAAATTTCTTTCACTCGGGACATAAAGTTGATATTAAATAGAACATTGTGTAATATTCATTAATAAATTAAAAATGAAAACAAATCCAGCATACCTCTCCCAGCCAGAACTCCATGTCCTTCACGCCGGCATTGTATGTCTGTTGTCGGTTGGCCTCCTTCAGCTTGCCGGACTTCTCACACGTCTTCTCCATCAGGTCCTCCCACTGAGAGGCCAGCGACTCCAGCCGAGTGTGTACTGCGTCCTCCGAGCCCGCGCACTGACGGCGGTCGATCAGGTCTGGAAAATAACGCTGTCCATCAAAATCTTGGACAAAAGAGCCTCGACTTAAAGATACACATTTTTTTTTAAATATTTAAAAAACAAAACAATATCTATTGGAAAAACTTCTGGGTATCTAAGCAACCCGAGTGATTGAGTGATTACATATGTTGATTGAGCGATTATGGAGTTTAACGTCATTGCTCAGTGAATGATTATGGAGTTTAATGCCGCTGCAGAAATCTTTCACCGATTTGCATACACGATTGCTGAGGTTAAATGTTACTGTAACCGTAACATTTAACCTCAGCAATCGTGTATGCATCATATATTTTTTAAATTATAAAATATCATTTTTAAGTTCGGGGCTTAGAGCCACTTTCACAATTCTTTCACTTGTACAATGGCTTTTCAGTTTAGGGCAGGAGGAAAACCGCAACATCCGTGTCGCTCAATGTTGCAGTAAACCTGTAAGAACTGGCTGGTACCGACGGACCAAGGATAATAACCAGTGTTTGAAATAGAGCCCGTCCGCGACGGGTTATTTTCAGTGAGGACGGTTAACGTTTTATCCTTGCACGCCCGCATGTTGTGTTAGTTTTTGTTCGATTTTCAAGATGTATATCATCGATCACTGGCCAACATGTATGAGGACGGGTAACTTCTCACTTACCAGTCCTCATGGCTGGCAGTGAAATTGCTGGAGTTTTTTATACACTGTAATAACAATATTTATTTTTTTTAAATTGTGCTTTAGAGTCGCTTTCAAGATTCTTTCACTTATATCACGACTTGTAACATGAGGGTGAGATTGGTGGTAGTGGTGGTAAAAGATCCATGTACTTACTCTGCCCGGTGACAATAAGGCTTTGACACCTGTCAGCATTGGCTGCAAGTTCGGCCTCGAATGCCTGGTGCTTCTGATGTTTACTCTGAAAGAACAAACAGCATTTAATTATTATTTTTACCTTAGCCTATCGGTAGCTTTCAAAACACTTGATGCACTCCAAATTGTGAATGGATCAGTAACAAAATAAATATTTAATAATAAATTAATTTGTTATTTTATTTTGTTTAATCTAAAAAAAATAACAATCAGTTTTATAATAAGATACAAATAACTATTTCTTATATTTGGAAAGTGATATTTGTGAAATAAAAAATGGTCTAAAAAATTAAATAGTAGTAATTAAAATAAAAAATAAAATATATAATATAAAATATACAAAATCTAAAAACTTAAAATTTACGTTTCCATATATTTGGGAATAGCTGCTTGTGATGTTGCCTCAATCTTGTGACATCATGATACAGCCTCAATGTTATCACATGGATCTATCTCCTCTACCTGAATGTTAGTTGGGTCCTTGTATGACTCGTCCATGGCGATCTGTAGCTTCTCCTGCAGCCAGTTCTCCATCTCGTCGGCGTCACGTGAGAACTGTTGTAGCGTCTGTGCCTCGCCCAGCTTGGACCGGTTCTCTATCAGAGCTTCCTTCAATTTTGCCCATCTGTGGAACAATCATTCTTTGTTAAATAAAGGATATTTTGGCGTCCCTTTTTCGCGAGTATACTTAGCCAGTCATTGTATTTTTTTATTTTTTTTAAGAGTCGCTTTCTAGATTCTTTCACTAATATCGTCTTGTCAGTTTAGAGCAGCAGGAAACCCGCAACATCCGTAGCGCTGAATGTTGCAGTAAACCTGCAAGCACCGGCTGGTACTGATAAGACCAAAGATGATAACTGCATTGTCACTCTACAGATAGTGCATCCTATCAATATCGCGTCAGAAATGTAACTTTTGCGAACATTTATGCCGGGCTCCAGGGACGGGATTTGAACTAGGGACCGTCCCACTATTCGATTAGCTTCCAAGTGGCTGCTGTTTTCGGAAGAGCCAAATTGCTAGTTATTTTCACTTACCTGTCAAGCACTTGGTCTCTCTTGTCAGAGACGGCAGACGAGTCGTAATGTTCGGCAGAAATCAGCTGATCAGCAAACTGCTGCAGAGAATTGATCTTTTCTTCCTGAAAAGAGTTATCAGAATATGCATGAGCAAAACATAAATAATAATATGAATAGCATAGTCAACAACATATTTCTAAATATCATCAAATATGACCTTACCCCCCAATCTTTTCTTTCTATCTTTTGATATATATTTGTTTGTCCTATTCACACATATTTCTTTCAGCAAAGATTGCAAAGGTAATTTTGCTCTCTGGACAACACATCACTATTTGCTCGTGAATGAACGTCATTTATTTCCAAATTAATCACTTTACCAAAAAACCTGAATCCATGGGTGAAACTTTAAAAATATGTAAAACTGAGATCTGTTGTGTCCAGGGCAAAACAATTTGGAAACATTACCCTTCGAGACCAGGAAAAAAAAATATTAAAAAAAAAAACAGAAAAAAAACAGTAGGCTATTAGCGCCCTCGGTGAATCCAGGGCATTTGCCGGAAAACCTCCAACCATGCAAGTCTGACACCTGTATGTCGGCAGTACCTGTGAGTTGATGGCTCTGTCGAAGTCCTCGTGTTTCTTGATGAGGCTCTCCACGTTGTCCCCGTCCACATTGTCGCCGGCCAGGAACGCCTCCCTCGACGCCATCCATGACTCGGCCTGCTCGCAGTCCCGGTAGAATAGCTGCAGCTCCAGACACTGGTCCAGCTTCATGCGACGCCCGATCCATGCCCTGAGACATGCAGAGATTGATTTGTCAGCATACCATTTAAACCTCTCCGTGCTAGAGGCAACCAGAGATGCCATAAAGAGCAGTATCTGTGCCTAATCCAGCAGGGAGAGTGTAAAAGAATCGGGAGACCTGCTGCATGATTTAACCATGCGCGAGCTTTAGCAGCACATGTACTTGTAATCATCAAAATAATGCTTTACATCGTAGTGGGAATATTTCACCCATACATGACGAGCTCAAGCATGAAATCATACTCAAATTTCTGGCGAGGCCCTGAGATTACGAAACCTTTTGAATAAGATTTAATGCACAAGCTCAGATTTCATACGAGGATTGGAGTTGAGCTTGAAACCGTACTCAGAAAAGTTTCATAATCTCAGGGGCCTGGTCAATGCAACCCAAGTTTCATGTTCAACTCCCTGAGGAGTATACATTTGAAAACAGCCTATGTTACACTCACTGTTCTAGCTCCTCTCTGGCGCGAGCTAGTTCTTCTAGCTTCTGCTGCACGTCTTCGCTGGCATAGTGCGAGTTCACCAACAGCTGTTGGCCGAGTTGTTCGAAAGCCTGGAACGTCCCAGCGCGGGCGTCAATCTCGGTACGGTGTTCCTGAACAATTACAATTCTCAAATTACTATTCATCGCTCAATTATTTTTTATATATGTATGATAAATTAAATAAAGAAAAAAATAAAAGAAAAAATCAGGATTTTCTAATTATATTTTTTATACATTCAAATGAGTCAAATATCCAAAGTTTAAGTATGGAATATTTCCTTGGGAGATCTATGCTAAATTCTGAATGATCCAGAAGAAAGCTGGATCGGAATGCTGACCAATTGGATACTTGTCTATATAAATAACAAATGCTTCCTGCACTGTTTGTGATTGAACACATTGTGAGGCCTCAGGGAAGCCAGTGTGTGATACAAGTTAACATTTTAATAGAAAACTTTCATTAGATGGTAGAAATGGACAATAAAGGGGGTTGTGCCTTTGTTCACATAAACAGGGTCTTCGCTCATATTGATACTTCATAACATTCTGTCTTCAAAATTTAAGAAATAATAATAATTAATATTTTATTACTTAAGATATATTTTTTTTAAACCCGTCAATCTATGAACTGTTTATTTTTTATTTTTTATTATTTTTCATTATTTTTCATTTAAATTTGTTAAAGAATGGTTGAGAATATTAGACCAACTCTCAATCTTCAATATTTTTCATCTTGCGCAATGACTTTTTTTATAACAATATGAAGAAAGCCCTGAAAGTGCTAACAAAAGCAATATAGTTTGTTAGTCGGGAGATTACAGTCGGAATGGTTGATGAACACGTCAAGACGAGTAACAGTTTTACATTGATTAACAGGCAGCGGAAATTGTTGGGCACAAACTTGGATGCACACACTAACTACGCTAAGAGGCCCAGGAATGTACACAACCTTACATGCTGCCTCTCTATCAACTCCTCAAACTCCAAACCATGCATGTCTTAATTGTCGTACAATAATCAATTAATGGTACTCTGCATAAATTCAGTAGGCTTCAAATAATTGTTGGAAGCGAGTGAGTGAATATGGAGTTTAACGTCGCTGCGGGAATCTTTCACCCATTTGTGACGAAATTGTTGGAAGAATGAATGTTTTACATTGCGGCAGGAATAAATAAATGGTGGAGGAAAAATAAAAAGAATGAAAAGTATCATCCATATCTATTGATGAAATTTTATCTCATCACGTTGGTTCATTATTGTTGTAGATAGTTGGCCAAGCAAATAAAAAGTAAATAATCACACGCAACTACAATGTATATAATAATATGTCAACTGTTGTCATCTCAATGAAAACAGGCCCTGAGATTACTAACATTTTGCGTACGATTTCATGCTCAAGCTCAAATTTTATATGAACAAAACTTTGAGGTAAGCATGAAATTGTATGAAAAGAAATGTGTAATCTTGGGGCCAGATCTGCAAAAATCTTTCATTTGGTAATTCACGACAATATTCATGTACACATATTTGTCATTTTCAGCTAGGAATATGGATTAGATGGTAGTTGTCTCCATGCAGTCGTGTCACCACACACAGCTATTTCATCTAAATAAAACTTCTGAAACAAATCGGGTAATTAGTCGATAGTGAGAGAAGGGAATTAGTGCAACATTCAATATGCTAAAACACTCCTCACTCATAACGATACATCTAAGTATATAATATTCCTTCCATGTTATCACTTTCTTGCTATTGAACATGCATTAATGACGATAATTGTTTGACACCTATCAAATTATTTCTCCCATGCAAATATATCCCTATTTAATCCCTAAGCACTGGGGATTTTAATTCAGCATTTTCATGCAAATATTCCGTATTTTCCTTATATTTTCACTTCTCACTTCTGGTATAGATACATCAAAATTGTGATTTGAAATTTACTTGGAGTAGGTGGTAATAAAAATGTAGTATTGAACAATAAGCAATGAATTCGGTAAGTCAACTCAAAAACTTTTCGGGGACCGATCAAACCATAAGCTGGACAAAAAAGCATACACACCCATTTTTTAAATACACACCCGACTGTAGTCTAAACGAGGATCAGTTTTTAAATGATTATGGCAACTCGCGATGCAACACAAAATATAGGACATTCTCAGAAGTCATGATGTGACCTAGGCCACACAGCGTGCTATTACGTGACCAGGTCACATGACCTATGACATCACTACCTCCTCCTCTTCTTCTTCGTCGGGTATCGAGGTGATGCCGTAATGGCTAACGATCTCGGAACTGAACATCTGTAATTAGGGCACAGCTTATGGGAAAATGGACCCGTAAGAAATTTAACTGCAAGGACTTTTTTGTTTCCTTTTTTTATCTCTCTCTCTCTTACACCAGATACTAAATAAAACTACAATTGCATGTTATTCGATAATAAACTTGAACATCGTGTGAACGGTACAATAAGCATAAAATAAAATGTGCAAGAATTAAACAAGTGAAGAAAGAAAAATTAATTTTAATTGAAAAATTGAAAAGAAAAATCGTGACGATTCAACTACTGGCCTATCCAACTGGTGATATGCAATCATGCTGGCATAAACGTGAACATAGTTAAAAGGAAAATATTAAGACATTAAAAACTTGGAATTTGTGGAGCGACTAGACCCAAGTATCGACACAGCAGTTCTATACATAGACTTCGACAAAGGACAACTTCACAGAGATTCAACTGACCTGGTGTCGCTCTAGCAGAGCCTCGGCCCCAGTAACATCCTTGGCCAGCTCGTCCGACGAAACCAGCGCACTCATGCTGTTGATCCATGTGGTCAGGTCTCTGTAAGCATGACATTAGCAAAGGATGAAATAGCAATATGTATGGACTGAAAACTAATTGTTAAAACCTACTTGCCTGATTAAATGACCAAAAACATTTTGACAAACCTTGGCTTTGCCTTACACATGCTCCTTTACATTTTTTAATATATATATATTTTTTTTTAAATTGAGGAGTAGTTTTCTAGAATTGTTCACTGATATCACAACTTAAATTTAAAATTCACTAGCCATAGTGATACAAATAACAAATGTTATGAATTTCTACTAACCCTCAGGATACCTTTAAAGCATTGGGGGAAATGGCCCGGGCTAGCGGTTTAGTGTTAATTTCGATCCCTGGCTCAAGCAATAATACCATTATGCATCAATAAAGTTCTCTTAGTCGTCTTCTAATGATAACTTGTACATGGGACCTCCAACACAGTGGCCAATCAACATACCTGTAGTCGCTGATAAACCTCTGCAGATCATACGCATCCAACAGTTTGGCTTTTCTAGCATCGGCCTGGAATTCAAATAAATCAGGATTAAGCATCATAGCATCTAAACTCCCTGCTATCTCAAAGGCTACAAAACCCTTTTGAGTACAATTTAATACGATTAAAATTTCATACAGGGATTTGTGAACAAAACTTGGAATTTTACCATGAAATCATACTAGAACAGTTTCCTCGCCACAGGATACGATTATGCTGTTATTGCGTTTTATTGTATATAAATATTGGTTTTTGGGACGAGATTCGGTTGGTCGTACCTTGGAAGTGAGTGTGTTCCACTCCTCGTTGATCTGGGTCTGATGTTCGTAGATACTTTCGGCCTGGTCGGGGTGAGATTGCATTAGCCGCTGAGAAGACTCGTCCAAACTGCGAACCTATACCAACAAGGATTACGATTATAAAGTTTGCTGAAAACATCTAAAAAACTTTTTTTCCCAGAGGGTAGAATAGAGAGGGTTAATGCAGCCGTGGTAATCTTTTGCCAGTGTAGGACGAGGTCCAAGAAAGAATACCTTTTCTCCCAGGGCAGCCAGATCCCTCTGAAGTCCCTCGTGTTTCCTCTGGAGGGCCTGAACACTGGCCAGATCGTGGCCGTAGTTGTCGTTCAACAGTGCGTTGTCCTTCTCAGAGATCCAATCATTGGTCTCGATCACCTCCCTGTGAATCGAAAAAGCTTTATTAATAATTTCTATATCAAATAATTATGTTACCAAATAATTATTAACAACATACTAGTATTAGGAGAAAAAGCAGTCACTGGTTCACCACAGTGCGCACGCGACGCTAAGCAAAAGCGAAAACGCAAGTTGTGAATATTGGCCGATTCGGGGAATAAGTGGATATCCACGCATGTTTTAGCGTAAGTATATACAATAGAAACACCCGTGACAAAAAAAATTTTTTCTTTCTTTTGGTTGGGGTGAGTGATTGATTAGAGTCTTAACGTCGCTGCTGAAATCTGTACTTTCAATGAGATTTGAAAGTAATGGTACAAGCACGAACCTGTAATATCTCTGCACTTCGAAAGCACTTCCCAGTGTCTCTGCCCTCTCAGCTGTTACTTGTTGCAGGGTCACCCACCGCTGGTTGAGTTGCTACGGAGGATAGAAATCAAGTGCTTTATGTTACAGCAGGAATATTTCACCCATACAAGATGAAGCAATTAAATATATATATATTATTTTACCACATATTGATAAAGAATCAGGGGAATCCCCTTGTCACAGCTCTTGGAACAAGAAAATAATGCAATAAGAGATGGCTGGCTAAGTAAACGAAAAGAAATGTTCATTATTAAAATAAACTTAGACTTATCACTTATCATTCACATACATTTTACTACACCGCATCTTTTATGACTAATTAGTAATCTGTCACTCACAGTGATCTGTTCTCGGATCTTCTCGGCAGCCTCAGTCTGGCCCATGGCGGTCAAGCGGTCAGCGATAGAGTTGAGCTCCTGGAGACGCACCTCGTTGGCTTTCAGGTCCTGAGAACAGCAGAGCAACATTAAATAACGACATTTACAAACCAGTAAAAGGGAGACAATTCTGGTGATATTTCAATGTGTTCATTTATTTAGAACTGAAAATTATGACATTCTTAGGTCTTGGGTGATCTAGTTATTGTTTACATCATAGCAGGAATCTTAAGGTTCTTAGAACGCGTTCATCAAGAATACTGTGGCACGAGAGATAAGTCAACGTAAGGTGGGGATAATCTATTTCAAATTGAAAATAATCCAAAGATGAACAGCTAGAGAGACTTTCCAGTCAAGTTGAGAAATTGTTAATCAGAATATTGGAGATAACCAGCATAAAGATGATAATTCAATGTCGAATAGGGAGATAAACACCAAATTAAAATAAAGGTAATAATTCAATGTCAAGGGAGATAAGGGAGACAATTCAATGTCAAAGTAGGATAAAAAAGAAAGAAAAAAAAAGATCATATCAAAATAAGAGATACTTCAATATCAAGGGAGATCATTCAATTTCAAAGAGGGAGAGAAACACTGAATATAAAAGCAGCAGGCAAATTTAACTCTGTCAGCAGAGTGAGTTGTCTCCCCATATCAGATGAAAGCCTGTGTAGCCATTCAAGAGAAAAGGTTCTTGTATAGATATGACATCTGTGTATGGAACCAGTGACAGTACCAACTTATACGAGGTGACGACGAGACTCGCTACATATGTGTTGTTGTGAGTGCAAAGTAGGCGAATCTGATTGGACTATGTATACTTTGATCTCAACGGGGCCTATGCAGCCAATGGACACTACGATAAAAGTGAGTTAGGTCACGTGGGCTAGGCAAGATGCCCACCTTCTGGAAGTCGTCAAACTTCTTCTGCATCTCCTCCACCTGCTCCAGGTCCTCGCCGACCTCCTCCCCGACCAGCAGGTTCTCCTTCTCCGTGATCCACGACGCCAGGTCCGCGGCCTCACGCACCAGCTGGTACGCCTTCACAGACTCACCCAGCTTCTCGTGGCGTTGACGCGCCAGGTCCAGCAGATTGGCGTACCTGAACACAAGGCAATAGCGTGACGCGAGTCCGTAACCACTGGAGAGTTAATCTTCTCCATGCTGAAGGCAACCAGAGATGCCTTAGAGAGCAGTTCCTGTGCTGAATTGAGCATGGAGAGGGTTAATGCGGCCTGCAGAAGTATAGTACAGAAAGCACATCCTATCAAGACTGTGTGGGAAAGGTTAACTATTGCAAACATTGATGTTGGGGTGGGTTTGAACACGAGACCATTGGCTCTGTGAGCATGTCCTGGTGCATGTATTTAATTTCCTTTTTTTTTGGGGGGAATTGGGGTTTAAAGTCGCTTTCTAGAATCTTTCACTAATATCACGATTTGTCAGTTTAGAGCGGGAGGAAACCCGCAACATCCGTAGCGCTGAATGTTGCAGTAAACCTGCGAGCACCGGCTGGTACTGACAAGACCAAGGATGATTTGTCACTCTACAGTCAGTGCATCCTATCAATATCGCGTCAGAAAGGTAACTTTCGCGAACATTGATGCCAGGCCCTGGTGAATGGAAGCTAAAATATATGTATTATTACTATTATTATTATTATTATTTCCCAGATGAATATCATCAGCACAAGACACACAACAGTATAATAACATTAAATCCAAAAAGCAATCCTGACATATTTATTTATTATTTAATTTTTAATGAGTGATTATGGAGTTTAACATCGCTGCAGGAATCTTTGAACGGTTTGCGACGAATTAAAAAATATATATTTCAATTTTTAATAATTTTGGAAATAACCCATTATGGCAAATTAATCCTGACCGCTTAATAGGTAGACAATTCATCAAGATTATCAGACGTCGTGTAGATTTCAAAATGATTAAAATCTTCAGGATCTACTCACTGTGTCTCTATCTGGTTCTGGCGCACAGAAATGGTGAACTCGTCCATCAGGTTGTTACGGCTGGCCGACAGGCTGGGGTCCAGCTTCTTCACGTAGGCAGCAGGGACGAAACCTTGGCGGTCATTGACTTCAACCTTCCACCAGTCCTATGTAAAAATGATGAAAATCTTTAGTAAAAGGACAATTATGCCAGTTCAATAATATTGGGATAAAACCATGGGATTGACTTGCAAATTTGCCCTACAATAAAATTCACAAAGTTTCAATATGAAGCAATAGATCTTTTCAACCATAAATCTTTAACATGATTTTCTATCGATCTTATGTAAAATGATGAAATCTTAGTTTTAGTAATATTAGGATGAAAATTGGCCATCACTGTCTTAAGACTTTCTACCACATATATTCCAAATGATCCAAAAAAAATACTATTCACCACAGATTATTTCAGCAACATTTAAATATTCCCATAGTCTTTCTAGGATTGATTGAATTAATGTTTTACGTCACGGCGGGACTATTTCACCCATAGGTTTCTAGGGGTTTCCTCCACCACTGTAATATCCGTACCTTGTTGGAACTGTTGAGCAGAGTGAGCTGGTCACCTTTCTTCATGGACACCTCCCTGGGAGACTTCTCGGTGTAGTCGTACAGGGCCACCACCTTCTCTGTGCCAAAGTCGTCAATCACTGGAGCCTCTTGTTGCTTGAAAAACAAACATTTCACCATGAATTACGTGTAGTAAACCTTACATTTTCTCCCAATTCCCTACCACCATGAATTACTTGTAGCAAACCTTACATTTTCTCCCAATTCCCTACCATCATGAATTACTTGTAGCAAACCTTACATTTTCTCCCAATTCCCTACCATCATGAATTACTTGTAGCAAGCCTGACTTTTTCTACCAATTCCCACTAAATGGAAGCAAACATTTTTCTTAAACATTAGTTATTCAACACATCTTTGAAATTACTATAAAATATTAATTACTGCCCCATAGACTCAACCCAACCGAGTTAACTTTGATAATTTTTTAACAACCTTTTCTCTTAAGTTTATTTCCAATTGGTAGTCTAGAAGTATGTTGTAGAGGCTATTTTATAACGTTTTATGCAACCTATGAGCAGATATAACCCTTTTCTTGACAGTATTTCCATTCATCTATATTATTACATTATTATAACAAGTAGCTATCGATGAACATAATGGATGTAAAAGTCAGCTATGTTAAAACGTTTCTGAAAACCATCTAAATTTGTAATTACTATTGTTAACCAGAAGGCATATTTTAGACCTCATCTAAGTCTTTATTAGTATCACTCTCTTAAAAATAAATGGAGATAGTTTGGTTATTAGTTAACACTGATAGATATAGGAAGAGCTTTTGGAAATTGAATTTTCCATTTTTTTAAGTTAACAGCAAGGAAAGAAAGAATATCACACAGAATTATCATTGGGATTAACTCTCTCCATGCTGGATGCAACCAGAAATGCCCTAAGGAGCTGTGTCGGTGCCTAATCCAGCATGGAGAGGGTTAAATGAAGTTTAGGCTTCGGTGCTCGGAAGAGGAATGATCTGGAGGTGGCTTGCAAAGGTTGCAGAATATAGTTCATAATATATGACATGAAGGGAGATAACTGATGCATGTATGAGTAGAATGATGACTCTGGGGTTGTAAGCGTGTAGAGACTAACCAACCCAACTTGACCATAATAGGAAACGTCCGGGTGCTGTAAAAATCACGCATGATTTCCATTTAAACAAATGGAACAGAAAATGTTCTTGAAATTGAATACAGAGATCAAATTACAATTTGATAAAAGATCATTTTACTATGTCTCTTAAAATTGTGTCAACAGTAAATCAATGATTTTCACTAATTTTAATAAATCTGCATCATAATTTAAATTTAAATTTTCTTGTAATATTATTTCATTGTAATTTTACCTTGCAAGACTGAGCTTGTTCTCGCAGCCCTTCAATGACACTCCTGTAAGCTTCAAGGTCCGACATAAAGGCCTCATGCTTCTTGATTAAAGCCTGTAAAATATAGAGTGAGTAAATATAGAGTTTAACATTGCTGCGCGAATCTTTCATTCATTTGCAACAATAAAAATAAAGAGTGCATATATGAAAACACAATAGGTTTTAAAAATACTAAATATACAATTAATTTTGTTAATACTTTTTTTTTTATACAACAAAATACATAAAAAATTAATATATATTTTTATTATTTTTTAAAACAAATTTAGAGCAATGCTACTGACAACACAATGTCAATAATATCAGACACTATTAGCCTAACTACCAGTACTGGTGTAAATGTAAAGGTGTCACTAGTATATCGCGTACCTCAGCCGAGTCTTCGTCTCTGCCGTAGTCAGTGTTGGCTGCCAGCGGCTCCTTCTCTCTCATCCAGGACTCGGCCTCGTTGGCGTCAGCGAAATACTGCTGTGCCTGGAGAGAGTCCTCCAAGTCCTGCTTCCTCTGTCCTGCTTTGTCCTGTTGTAGAAAATACAAGCATTGTAACACATTGTCCTGTTGTAGAAAATACAAGCATTGTAACACCATGTCCTGTTGTAGAAAATACAAGCATTGTAACACCTTGTCCTGTTGTAGAAAATACAAGCATTGTAACACCTATTAAACATTTATGCAGTAATTAAAACCCAGATATCTTGTATATATATACAGTAAATGTTGCAAGGTTGCACATTCAGGACTCTTTTTGCGGCATCTGTTCCTGTGTCCTATTGGACTACTTGTCCTGTAGGAAAAGGGTTTGTTAATCTGGGTATCGTTTCTCAAAGCTCTCTTAGCCGCTAAGGGACCATAGAACTCTTTGCCGATAGCTAATACACAAAAAATATTGATTCCGTCAGAAAGGTAACTTTTGCAAACATTGATGCCGGGCTGACTGGACAGGATTTGAAGCAGGGACCTTTGGCTCTGAAGTCCAGCATTCTACCAATGCGCTACCACCCATAAATAAGAACACATAAAAATATTCCCATTGACAATAAGGTATTTTGGAATTGTTTATCTTGGCAATCTCAATCTCACCCACCTTCAGGCCCTGCCATTTATCATGCAGCTCGGCAATCTTCTGGTTGATGGTGTCGCCGGCGAAATGCCCGGAACCGACCATCTCCTTGCCGATGTCGCACACGTTGTGGATGCGGGGCTCGTGTCCGGTCAGTTCCGCCTGTAGGGCCTGGTGCTTCTTCAGGAGGTTCTGTACCCCGATCAGATCTCGCCCTGGAAAGAACATTGTCAGAACATAAGATAAATACAGACGAAAGTTTGAATCACCAATAAAATTACTTAGAATACATATTTACATACTGTAAAAGACTTTAATTACGCGGACTCAAATTACGCGCAAGTGACATTATTGACAAGTACGCGGGAATCAA
>JAUTBV010115611.1:0-13698 GCA_032361325.1 Lepetodrilus fucensis
TTCATACAGTTTGCACATCGGTTTTTACGTTCATACCTCGATGAACGCAAAAAATATTCCAGTCAATCCTTAAATGATATGGCAGTAATAATAATAATAATAATAATAATAATAATAATTTATCCCCACCAGATTTATCCCCAAATGAATATTATAATCTGTTCATCTCCTAAACCGTGGTAAATGTGCTATATATAACATAGACAGTAATATATATATCATACATGACATTTCATGTTCCTGTAATATTTACATCGTGAGCATTATCCAGCCAAGTGACAGGCATGCAGATTACACCAATTCCAAGAGAAATGCCAAATCCCTGTCATGCTGCATATCAACAAATGTAAAAAAATGTCACATAAAGTCGGGGAAAAAACCTCAACATGGAGTGAGGTTGAGAAAACAGGCTCACGTATGACATTAACCTACATGGGTTTTTTTCTCTCTCCACACGCGAGCTTTGAAACCTTCTTCAGCTCATCCGGCATTGTTCCAGGTTGTGAGAAGGTAGATCTGTTCAGCAGATGAACGCAGGGTTGTTTGTGATTTGCCGCTGAATGAAGATTCCGGAATCTGTTTCCATTAATGCTGATCTCGTGTGAATAGACGAAGAGAATGTTTCGGGTTTCGGTTTTGTTTTCGTGATAAATGGAAAGGTATTAGTATTGGATGGGATCCACGGAGAGGTCAGATCTCTGGTAGGAACCACCTGAAGTAGATCTGGAGGCGTAAATATATTCCTCATGTGGGGGAGAAGGCCTCCATGTGTAGAGAACAATGTTAATACCTTTCTGAGTGGTATTTGGTTCAGTGAGTTATTTTTCAAGTTACAATTTATTATTAGACAACTGAAATATGCTTTGAAACTTAATTACCCATAATTTATAATTATTCATAATTTACTTCATAGATATCGAGTTATAAGTGTTATTGGCAAGGCAATCTGTATCTAGGTGAAATATTGTGAGGTGTGTTCTAAACTCACTGTCTAGTAAGTCTAAAATTCTGTACTATTTTTTTGTATTAAGAACAACTAGCATGGAACCCAGATAGTATCCACCCCATAAAATCACATCTCCCTACATAGATTGAAAGGTGTTGATCTGAATGCAACATGATTCAATCGACACAATGTCTACGTAGTTTATGGTTAAACCGAAGATCCGGCACAATTTCCTGCTGGCTATCTGGATTCTCAATGCACAGAGACATTCACCAGTCTGTGATGGCTTCTGTGATGGCTTCTTCCCAGTATTGGGTCGAGGAATTGGGTCCTACTGCAGACAAACAGGACCCCAATGTGTCAGTCATGCTATGTATCTATTATTCAGCATTGTGCACAATACACACACGACAAAGGATGGTTCCTACGAGTCTGATATCATGCTGTACAGTCACTGATAGTTATCATGTTTGTTTGTGGACATCTACACAGAGACCAAAGGTCCTGGCACCAATGGTACTGGCACCAATAGACATGGTACCAATGGTACTGGCACCAATAGACATGGAACCAATGGTACTGGCACCAATAGACATGGGACCAATGGTACTGGCACCAATAGACATGGGACCAATGGTACTGGCACCAATAGACATGGTACAAATGGTACTGGCACCAATAGACATGGTACCAATGGTCATTGTACCAACAGGAGAGAACATCGCCCCATTCTCAACACTGACACCAATGTTAATCTGTTACTCTACTGTGGAGGACTCCTCAGTTTAATGCCATATGGCACGGTTTCTCCCACTCCAGGGAGTTTACGTTATTTATTGAACACAATGAATTATCGCAAAAATCTGCGAGAGGGCGGAGCCGGGCTTCTGAATTGATACAGATACAGATACTAAATGTTTTAAGGGTATGACAAATACGAGAGTTTGGGGCCAGAGGACGACTGACATTTTGACCTAGTTAGGGACCATGTTGTTTCTGGTCCTTGATCTGGTCCTTGTTATAATAGGGTCCCTGCTGAGCTCATTGATTGCTTCATTAGCTTTCATTAAAGAGGTACCCCCAAGGTATTTCTTCATCTCCCCTGTGTGACCACTCCGTCGGCTGCAAGGTGTGAAATGAAGTGCGGTTATGCTAATTCATCGGTTGGTTGGTAGCAATTGCAGCATGAAATATTTATCTGTGTGATGTTGCAGTTAGATTTTACACTTGATTGATGGTAGAAATCTATATGTATTTGTACTGCAATTCATCATTATTAATTATTTAATTTTATTAATAGCCATTAATGATGGCATTATTTTTTAAATTAATATTTGTTTCCTAATCTGTTGACATATGATATAATATACCATACCATCTATGCAATATACAGCTGTTCTATATAATATCATATACCATACCATCTATGCAATATACAGCTGTTCTGTATTTCCTGGTATTGTGTTTATTGAATTGCCATGTACTTACCATATCTGTACTATTATGTCAAACAGAATCAGGCAAAATTATGTCCTTGTTATCAAGCATTTATTCTATTCTCTGTATAATGCAAGAATGTATTACAATTGATATGGATATTTTACACTGTTAAGAGCCTAGCAGTCGAGCAGATCAAATGCAAGTTGGTACTAATTATGTGTAAAACCCAGTAGGATTCCGAACAAAGATCAAAGAAAATTACCACTATTTCTTTTCTTTTTTAATCTTTTGTTTGAAAACAGATGTCACAATTGACCTCAATGTCTACTTCCAGGGCAGATCTTAAGAAATTGACAAAGAGAACCATAGCCATAATTAATTTCCTTTGTGGCTTGTTGTTTTTTGCAGACAGAAAATTATCATGTCTGCATGGTACAAATTACTAATGGCATCTAAGGAACAGCTAAAAGCAGGTCCACAAATCACATTTTGACTTTGTATCGTAGGATTTGATCAAGCTACCTTCTCCCATGCTCAGCGGAAAAATTCTGACATGCTTTAATTAACCCTTACTCATTATATGTTAACCCTTTGGGGCTCGGATTTTATATAATCCCTATTCTCACAAAAATTATTTGGGCAAGCAGATGACACTTTGATTGGTTTGAGGGTGATCTCTTTAAATATATTTGACTTTTCCACCCAAATTATTGCATATTTCAATGCCTGCAGAGGTTGTCACGGGATATTGGTGACAACTGTATAATTAAAGTCAAATTGAAGTATGAGCCTTGTCCTTCCTCTTCCTTAACACTCTCTACGCTAAAGGCAACAGGAGATGCTCTAAAGAGTTGTGTCTGTGTCTAATCCAGCAGTGAGAGGGTTAATAGAGTAAATTGTTTATGCTAATTTATGGACATTATATCAGTTTTTTCCCCGTTTTTTCTTTCTTTCTTTTTTCTTTTCTTTTCTTTTTCTTTCTGGCTTGTGGGCTAGCTTTTTCATGCTTGTCCACAACCAATTTGGTACTGGTCTGATCCTGTGTTATTTGCTCAGTTGGAACTAGAGACTTTGAAGCACATCAACTGTCAGCCTAGAGAATAGTAGGTAAACTTGCTGAAAACATCAATTGATATTTGCTATTTGGCTTTTCACCTCCTTGTTTCCATGTCAAATCTTTGAGAATGTTTGTATTTGATCAGAGCGTTGTGCAACCCCCCCTAATTCTTTTTCTTTCTTTTTTCTTTTCTTCTTTACTTCTCAACATACTGCCATCCTGGCTCTTTGAAGTGCTTGTCAATGTTTGGGGGATGTTTGGAAAAATCAGATGTCTTTGGTGTAGTCTTGATGTTTGCCTTGAAGTACTGAGATGCCAAGATGTGGCGGTGGGTGTGGGCCTTGTGCTAGTAAAATGATTATTGTTATT
Organism: Lepetodrilus fucensis; assembly: GCA_032361325.1. Taxonomy (NCBI): domain Eukaryota; kingdom Metazoa; phylum Mollusca; class Gastropoda; order Lepetellida; family Lepetodrilidae; genus Lepetodrilus; species Lepetodrilus fucensis. The sequence goes on from JAUTBV010115611.1 coordinate 3,813, forward strand.
TATATTATTATTATTATTATTATATATATATTTTTTATGTTATTGTCTTTATATTTGTATTATTATTACACTTGTTAGTAGCAATAGTAATACATTGAATGAATCATGAAAGTGGTACTAAACCCCAATTAAAAAATAATTAAATCAAATAATACAAATAAATTAATAGTCGTATTGAATTATTATTATTATTATTATTATTATTCCATTATTGTTATTATTATTATTATTATTCCATTATTGTTATTATTATTATTGTTGTTGTTGTATAAAATTATTATTAATATTAGTGTTATCTGTATTAATATGTGTAGTCAAAGATAGCTTTCAAGGCACTGCAGTGTTGATATAGATGTGTACCAAATGGCATGTATAGTAACAAAAGTGAACCATTAGCAACTAAATATCCTTTATCTCACCTGTTCACACCAATTTTACCTTGCTACTTATCACATTATCAGGATATAAACTCTTATCATGGCATAGTACTTCATCTACATCATCTATGTAGGCTGCACTGTATTGTACATGATATATTGGAGGCATCGTGATCATACATACTTAATCTCATACCAGGGCTTCCGTAGCCAAAACAGAAGATCATTACGTGTCACATTAAGTTGTCAAGTGTCCAATCAGGCTGGATTTGCCTTAGAGGTTTCTCCATTACCATTCATTGATGTCTGCGAGTGTTATGGTATAGAGGTGTTGCATTAGGTTATCATGGTTGATGATGCTGTAAATGACAGACCAATATGATTAATTCTCGTATCTGTTTAAGTGCCGCGTGGTCAGATAGGACCTGCATGTTGTCAGATAGGACCTGTATGTTGTCAGATAGGACCTGTAGGTTGTCAGATAGAACCTGTAGGTAGGACTAGATACAGACAGACGACATCCTGCTCATTTCATCCTGCCACTGTATAGCACAGCTGGTGTTGATAATGTTCTGGCATTTTGAAAGCCGACTCGTAGATTAGGTATTTTCCCTAATGGCCGATTAATCTCGCCACGAAGGACATTTTCAAACATCTTCATAGTTTAGGATGTGGGTAGTCTAGGATGAGAAATTATTATATACATTCCTATTGGGGTAATATGAGACGATGATGGTTCATGGAAAATATTGTGGAGTCTTATTCATTAGGTTTACATTATTATGTTTGTGTGTGTGTGTTGTGTCTGTCTGTCTGTCTGTCTGTCTGTCTGTCTGTCTCTCTCTCTCTTCTCTCTTCTCTCTTCTCTCTTCTCTCTTCTCTTTTTCTCTTTCTTTCTCCCTCCCAACTCCCCTACCCATATTTTTGTTTATGTTAAAGTAACTAATGCATAAGATACGAGAACTAGCTAGAGTATATCTCTACAGAGTCGACATGTTTTGGAATCTATTTTGGATCACCACCAGTCAAGCTTAATTTGTTTGCAACCTTAACTTTACCCCAGCTATCTTTAACGACAATCTATCAGATCCTAAATCGGAATTGACTTGTTTACAACCCTAACTGTGCCCTTTGAACTTTCCCAAATCTGTCAGGTCCACAGATCTGACTATTTATATTTATGCGTATCTATGCCCATGTGAGTAAGACGTATATCTAAACACTTATATTCAGCAGGTGAAGTTCTATTCTTATTTCTAACAGACTAAGAAGATTATATATTCAAAGAACTAATTAAATATTTTGTTGTTGTCCTGGTTTTCTCTTTGTCAGTGGAAGCTAAACTGTTTTATCCAAAATATGCGTCGATTCTAGCGATTTGATTGGTTGAGAGGAGTCCTGTGAAAAGTGTGAAAAATTTCATTGCCAACCCCATTGACTTGCACGTTAGAAAGACATTTCTGCATGAATATCCACAAATCTGGTACGTTTATGATGTAGAACTATTACGATTTTGGATAAATTTGTTGCCAGCGTGATTTCCGGGGTGTACAGGTTTTTACAAGCTGAAATTTCTCGTAGGTCCCGAGACCGCAGCTTGTAAAAACCTGTACACCCCAGAACAAATCACGCTGGTAATTAATAATACAGTGTCAATCGGCTTCCACTACAAAAGTAATGTCCTCTTGGTCAACTATCATCATGTATTCATTGGTGAAAGATTCCTGCTGTGACGTAAAGCAATAATTCACTCACTCACTCTTGGGCAACTGGCACTAAGTTGTATGTAACTTCTCGTAATCACCAGTTGTATTAAATTGAGAAGCAATTTCTTTTGGGAAAAGCCCACAAAAAATTGTTATCAACAAAGCAGGAGAAGAACTGATCCAAGACAGATTGGCTCGACTTAAAACTAGTTTTCCCATGCATACTTCTGCTCAACTCTCGCCTTCTGAAGACAGGAACTTATGTACTTCATACTATTGTTGTCAGTTTTTATGAGTTCCGTTTTGTTTTACTACACAGCCTTATTTAAAGTTACACAAAACTCTATTAGCAGCATTGCTCATTTTATTTATTGCAGTCTTAGAAGCTTCACTTGCCTTTAGCTGGGTCCATGTAGACTTCATTATTTAATTGAAATGTCATGGATGCCTATGTTTAGGTTGGGTTTTTTTTTTTTGGGTGGGGGTGTTAAAAAGAAATCTGGATATGGAGTTTTGACTTTTATCGAGGAGTTGCAGCCTGTTTGCGGAGGTTAGTTCTTTACCCGATGACTGATGGAGGTCTGTTTCTTATAAGTATAAGTGTGTTGAAGTTGATTCCTGAAAACATAATTATCATGATTATGTGCACTTTATGTTTATATTCTGTCAAGGTTTAAAACAGAACATGACAGATAGCTTTCTTAGAACTTTCTTTGGCAACTAAGTAAAAATTGAAGCAGGTCTGCTGTGCATATAAAGTTAGTTATTTTGCAAAATGTTGAAACTGTTTCCATTTGTGAGATCAATTCAAGACATCTGTTATCAAACATATTTATGACATACAGTTGTCTCGAAACTACATCCTGTTTAGTTAAAAGTGAACTTTTCCTTTAGATGTTGCGTAATAGTACATGATATAACGGTTGTAGTGTCATCAAATAATGTGTTCTAATTGTAGAACATCAACTCACAATACCCAAGGAATTTGAAGCTTATTGTCAGTTCTGTACAAGTAATTGTGATATCAAACATAATTATTTAAAACTATTTCTAACTTGTAATGGAGAATACACCTTTTATGGCCATTTTTATGGACGTTGAATCCTGACGGCCTATAATGAATACCAGAAGAGTTAGCAATAACACCCGGGTATTTTCAACAATATTTACCACTGTCAGAAGTGTATATTCAAAGTGATGAGAACTAGATGACTGCATAGACAGGCTGGAAAGAAGAATAACATGAAAACTCATAACTGTATTTGAAAGTGGCAGAATGTTGTATGCGGTTTATTATCTCACCAAATATTCTTCCATTACAAGCAAGTACAAGCCCTAGTTCTGAAGGTCTTGATACCTTTGTTCCCATGTTATGTCAGAGGCTGGAAAACTCATCGGGAATTCGCACCGTCGGCATGTTGGGTGCTAAAAGAAAAAGTAAATCGAAAAAGTTTGTGCTTTTAAGTGTATTGCCTCAAAAATCCTTGTCAGTTTCTCTGTTAAGTTGTTCTCAAGATATATATTTTAGAAAATTAGTTGTATTTCGGTCTTAGCTGGCTTGGTAAATGTTGTTTTTTTAGGTTGGTACGTGGCAAGTGCATTGTACTTGGTAGTGCGTAATGACCATATCATTTACATGTAATATTCAGGCACATGGATTCGCCTGTTTGTATTATGTTTATGTTTTGTTTTTAAAATGATATAGCAAGAATGCTGATGTGGATGCATCTTCATATCTGCATATAGTACACACTTGATATTGTTGGCATCGTGCAGAATTATCCCCTTGGATTTTCTGTACCAGCATTGGTGGGAAGGTCTTACTGTAGCATTGATGTTGTGTTTTCTCATTCCAGTGTGTCTACGAAATTGCAAAAAATAAATATGTTAGAGAATGGCATGTACTTTTAACCCACTAACCCACACACAGCGTAGTAAATTATCTCGACAATAACACTGTTTTAGAGATATCAAGACAGCTCCATTACAATCTTTGCAAGCAAATATCGGAAGGCGATCAAATATTTTGTATTACAAAAATATTTTATACAAATTCTGAAAATGTTAGAACGGTTTTGTTATCAGTCTAAATTCAAACCGATCTTGCTGATTTTTGTTTAGTATGGTTCGCTTTATTTATTAGAAGCTGTTTTTGATATGGTACGGTTTGTTTATTAAAAACGGGCTTGGTTATTTAAATGTTTAGGTTTACCGTAATCACGTGACTGGCGATATTGACTCAGTGGAAGCAGACCAAACCTAATCAGAGATTATGTAAAAGTCGGCCAATAAATTTACGCAACGCAGAGTTGCACAATCCTTGGCTGGGTATTATATTATCTCAGTCTTCTTGTTGGGCTGCTGTGATGAAGCTCTTGCTAATCGTGCTCTGGCTACCGGTTCGCTAAAAGCCTATAATCAACGGTTTTCTGCGAGCCTTGCATCACGTGCGCGACTTATGACCCATTATGCATCATAAATCTGCTCTTCATCATGCTACAAAAAGTACAGGGCATAAATTAGGCTAGTATTGCCCTTAAGAATATGAACTGATGGCTCTTCTTGAGACCTCCTAAGATTGATTACTTTAAGGATATGTCTTAAATACCCTATAAGTGGCTTACCTAGTTGCCGTTATGTATGGGCATTTTTGCATGCAGGTGTCAGTTGTTTTTGCCAAAATTCTTAATGCGGTTCTTGTGTTCGTGTCATTAAAAATTGAAAGATTATAGACTCTGAAGAAAATCTGGTGTCATTTCTTTTGCTATAATTTATAAAATCAATCTTGGATATCCTGGAATTTAATTTTTCTTTTTAACCCTCTCCATGCTGTAGGCAACTGGAGATGTCCTCAAGAGCTGGGCCTTGGCCTGGACCTGGGCCTGGGCCTGGACCTGGGCCTGGGCCTGGGCCTGGACCTGGACCTGGGCCTAGTCTAGCAGGGAGAGTTAAATGCAAAATATAAAGTTAATTCTGTATTGGGAAGTTTTCAGAACATCCATTCTGAAACATATTGTAAAACTTCCCCTGTCCACTTTCTACTGTTTTATGAATCATGGATTAAATTCCTCATTATCTTATATAAGTATTAGTCGCCCTATCACCATAATTACCCAACAGAAAGGAATTACCTTTTTGGTATTGAAACAAGAAAATATTAAACATTTTTATAATAATGATTTTTTCTCTTTTTGAAACTCATGGATAAGTTAACTGTCTTAAAAAAGCCCTGTGGAAAAGAATTTTGTTGAACAAGAATTTTGAATATTCATTTTCTAAAAGGAGATCCATTGAGATTGTGTTCAGTCTCAAGAAGGAACAGTTTCAGTATCTTAGTTGTGAACAAAAGTTAAAATTTTAGCAGGAATTCATTGAGATGATTGATTATATTAGTAGTAAAAATAAAATATCTTCTATATTCGAACATTTCTAACCAATCTGAAATTGCTAATACGAATTAATTGATTCATTCCTAGCTTACACATGTTACATCTTGTCCAGTTTGGATTGATCCGGCAATTGTCTTCCATTTTAGTAAGTATGATTAATCAGACACTTAAGGAATTCTGTTGATGATCGTTACTGATAAGTATAGACAGCCGACTGTCCAATATCAACAACAATCATGGACAATCAATTCCACATGTCAGTATTTTTTGTCACAAATTTTATCCCTGTCAGCTGCTTTCATTTACAGCTATTTCTGGATAGCTCTTCACTGCAGCATAACTGATTGCTATGGATTTTAATTACATCGGATACAATGGTTATATTTGTATTCTGTGGTAAAAATAGAGTGTACACGTTCAAGAACATCTTCAAATTCAGATGTCCATGGTAGATAATTAGCCAGAGCAACCGATATGTCTAGTTTCTTCTTTTGTTTTTTTTTAAAGTAGAAATTATCCAACATGATGTACGGGTGTTGTGATGTAATAGTAATTACTCCTTCAAACTTTGTTGGCATTTATGACAGAATTACGCTGTATTTTACATTTTTGGCATTTATGGTGGAATTTAGCTAGGTGTTTGACATTCACATTTCTCAATTGGAAATTTCAAGTTATGGTGGAATTTAGCTAGGTGTTTGACATTTACGTTTCTCAATTGGAAATTTCAAGTTATGATGGAAATTTAGCTAGGTGTTTGACATTTACATTTCTCAATGGGAAATTTCAAGTTATATCCCCAAAAGGCATTCATTTTGGCGATAAGTAACTTTATATTAGGTCTGATCCTATTTTCGCAGCATTTATCTATTGGGGACTGATGTAAATGTGAATTGAGTTATGGTCAATCCTATAATGCAGGAATAAATACCTTTGAGGGACCCGAGGTTCTTAGCCTGACAGACCCAGGACAGCCAGCGAGATTAATATCTGGCCGCCAGAGATCAAATCGTAGACCATTTTCCATCTACAGAAAGTAACTGGATAAGGAATATCAATCGAACCAATCCGAATTCGGAAAGATTATTTCAGGATACGAACAATAAAATTGCAGAAATAAGAAATATTGTCATACGTAGTCAGTGCATACAAGTCATTGTATAAGTATTTGTAGTAAACAATATTGAAAATATTGAGATTAATATGACCAAATATTACGTTCTTCTGATGTTCTAGACATGCTTTGATCAGTTAACATTGTTCCCATTCCCGTGTTATGTTGGCTTTGCAAAGTATTGCATTCTCAGACAAACATAGCTTCATGTAAATGTGTTTACCATTTCCGAGCAGTGCTAGACTCGTACAATAGTAAATCATACACTTAATCATGTGTATTCAAAGGTATCATGTATTCATTTCATAATTGCCAATTTTCTGGTAGATTGTTTTTTTTCCCTGTGTGTGTTCCTTATGATGTTTTTAGTTATCAGTAGGAGTCTTCATTACATATTTGTTGGGCCAGTTTCGCAAAACCATTGTGGCACTACTACAATAATTTTCAGATGAAAGGTTTCATATTGATTTACAATAATACTATTACAACAATTGATTTGTAATTCTTGAGCTTTTAATTAAAAGTGTTGCTCCTCTACTGGTTAATCATAGGGAATTTCTGATTTACAGCAGCAGTGAGAAGGTTAAGCTTTCAATACCAGTAGCGTTACTCCTTGAACAATTTTACAATTCCTGAAAGATCTGGAATTATTCATTTGTGTTTATTTTTTACTTTGTAAATTTTAGAACAACTGTCAAAAGAAATTGCATATTATGTCATTACTTCTGAAATCTGATAGCTTCATAATGTGCATGCCTGGCCCATTAAATTGCATCCACTGCCATAAACATTGTTCTTACGAGGAAGAATAAATTTTATGTTGTACTGTACTTTACAAGAACACACATTTTGCAAATTATTATAAAATGTGAATAATGCAATCTGTGACATAAATGTGAAAGCAATGCCAGTTGAGTCATTGACATATTTTAAAAGTTGAAAAGTTAAGGTAAAAAAAAAGAGTAAACTTTTGAGTGAAGCGGATGTTGTGTAATTATTCATGATTCCTGGAGTTAATATTTATCCAAACATTTCACCAAGGTTAAGAGAAACAATCCTTGATAAAACAAAGATAAAACAGATTTATTGGTCTGCTTGTGTGGTGGAATTTGATTTAAAGGGTATTAGGTGTATAGATATCAGCACTATGTGTATCATGTGTGTTGTGATATGTTGCCAAAATATTATTAGAATTGCATGTTGGCACACACATAAATGTTGTTGCCAGATAGACAAATTTGATTATTTTATATAATTATCTCGTGAGGTCATCATCACTGGCATGGAAGTGATTGCTATGAAAAGTTTGCACCATTGGTAAAAACATTTTTGTGTAGTTTTTATTACAGAAGATTAGAGAGATCATGTTTACAGATTGGCATATAGAGTGTGTCCTAATAATTTGTCATGGTCGTGATATAAGTGAAAGATTCTTAAAAGTGACTCTAAGCCCCAATTAAAAACTAAAATTAAAATAATAAATAAATGTTCAGGCTTGAAAGAATGTTGATGTAAAAATATTCAAAAAAATCATGTCATATTAATTTTATCGAACTATTATAAACTTGCAAGTAAATTTGTATCAAACTTTGTTTAATTACAAGCCTTTTTAGCATCATCGGATCAGTACTATATGATATGTTTGTAGTTTTATATAAAAAGACAATTCAAAGACACTTATCCAATTATACCTTTTCCCTATTGTCTATGATAGGCCTGGGGTATTTTCTTTATTAAATTAAACCATTTTGAATGTAAAGATCTGAAACGTTAACAGTATACACTACACATGCTACATTAAACCCATCAATATTTCCATCAGTACAATTCACTGAAGTCTTTCTTGGGAAGAATTGGTGATATTTGAGATTGAATAGTTCAGATTTATATGACTGTTATTCTGATTGATATCCTGAACATTGTCTGCAGATATTAATGAGGTCATGATATTCGATATTCGAGTCTATATGCGGGATAGGAACTTGGACAACATGATATTAATGTGAAGGTTTTCTACTACAATGTGCAGGAGATTTCAAAGAAAGGTATCACTACAAACGGTTGCTGGTAGTTTTAACCAGTTTACTGTCAAAGTGCGGTGAATATAAATTCCAATCAGAACACGGATGAAAAATAGGATTTTTAATACCCTCCCAAAGGAGAAAGCAAAATTAGAAATTAGCTTCCTATTTTCATGCAAATAACCAAATCCCAAACATACATTAAAAAAACCTAATTTAATTAATCTAGCTGTTGCCTCCCTTTGTTTCATCAACTCCCTATCCGACTTCATATTTAATCTTCAAAAGATTGTCGGCGTTTGGCAAATCTGTATTCCCCCCCCCTTGATTGTCCTCTCATCCAACTCTGATACACGAAATGTTGCTGAGGCATGTGACAGACTTGACAAGGCATTTTCTACATGAGTGGGCCTGCAATCACAGGCTATGAGCCGGTCATACTTCCCTGCTAGCCTGCCTGTGTAAACTGGGAATTCCCCCATTCCGCCTCGCAGGCTTTTAATTATGGAAAAATTATACAGTTACCGAGAAGTCTCTATGAACGACACGTACAAAAATATGCGTAAAATTGCTTTCCAGTTTATGACCAAAAAACCCACTATGGGTTAGCCGTTCCCGTGCCTATGAAAGTAAGATGAAGTGTGTGTAGTAGAGTATACATCGTATTTGATCAGTTCTTAGTACTAGTCCAAGCTTGTCTCGCCAACTCTTCACGTTGTATAAAGGGTGAAGGTCATGATTTTTTTTTTTTAATTTGATTTTTTTTGCACCCAACTGACTGGGGAAAAGTCATATTATGACAAGTCAGGAGTTAGTTGTGTCTGCGAGCGCTATATGAACCCTGTGTGCATATTATTAACATGGATTTTATATTGATTCTAAAACCCTTGGATATTTTTCCTTTAGGGTAGTGTGGGTTATGGCTTGGATTTTAACCAGTTTTTGGTAGAGAAGATTCAGTGCTGCATTCCTGAACACTTCTTTCAGGATGGCTTCTTTCAAGGTGGCTTGAATTATATGTTTTTATCCACCACCTGGTGGTGGTGGTGGTGGTAGTGGTTGTGGTGGTGATAATGGTAATGATGATGGTGATGGTTATAGTGATGGTGGGTGATGACTATGATGGTATATTGTCATGATGGTAGTTGTTGTGATGATGATGATGATGTTGATGATGATGATGATGATGATGTTGATGGTTATGGTGTTAATAATGATGATGATGATGATGGTGGTGGTGTTAATGGTGATGATCATAATGGTGTGTCTGTCTGTTTTT
>JAUTBV010115622.1:0-13697 GCA_032361325.1 Lepetodrilus fucensis
GTGACCATGATGCACATTGTTGTGGGTCTACTTTGTGGGTGACCATGATGCACATTGTTGTGGGTCTACTTTGTGGGCGACCATGATGCACATTGTTGTGGGTCTACTTTGTGGGTGACCATGATGCACAATGTTGTGGGTCTACTTTATGGGTGACCATGATGCACATTGTTGTGGGTCTACTTTATGGGTGACCATGATGCACATTGTTGTGGGTCTACTTTGTGGGTGACCATGATGCACATTGTTGTCATTGACCGTGATGCACACTGTTATGTGGACAATCACATCTGTCGATTATGAGTCTTTGTTGTGGGCAACTATAATGCACATTGTTGTGGCTCTACACTGTTGTGGATAAACACCTATCTGACAATGACACAAACCTTTGCCAAGCACAACATGCATTGTTAAAGCAGAAATAGTACTGTACAGTTTAAATACGAAAAATATACGTAAATTTGGAATTTATTGCAAATGACAGTCGTGCATGAACATTGTGGGAAGCAGAAGTTCAAGGATAACTTCAATAGAATTTACTGACAATATGCTAAAACAATGTACCAAAGGATGTAAACAACAACAAAAATCAGTATTTTATGTACTGCTAATGGAAAATGTTGAACAGCTTTATTGGACTAGACAAGAACGTAGCCACAGAAAAATAATTATTGCCTTTTTTTGTTATTAATAACCTGATTTAGATTTTTTACACAAAGCTAACTGAGTTTAATGTACCATTGATTTCCTAATATAAAATGTTACACTAGTATAATCATAGATTCCGTGGTCCTGGGTATCGTTTCTCTAAGCTCTCATATCCACTATTAGACCATAGCGCTCTCGTAAGTGCACGATCCCCATGTATTGGAGATAGCTACGAGAATCCTTATGGTTTCATAGTAGATATGAGAACTTCGAGAAACAATACCCTGTTCCACGGGATGATCGTAGCACTATGAGATTCATAACTCCTATAAGTTAACATGGAGATACAACCCTGTTAGCATTACAATCATTCTGTGGAAGAGGGGCCAGTAATATCATCATAGAAGTTGTGATTTAAGTCTTGAAAGTAATTTTTTAGATTACACTGGAGATGGTCAAGGTGTTAACAGTAAGACTTGAGCAAGGTGTCCGCAGCATATCGATGCTTACAAAGCTCTTATATCAACCAAGATACCATTAGGCTCTTCATGAGAGATACTGTCAGCAAGATAAACGTGTGTGAGATAGCTATAATGTCTCGGTGGATACAAGAACTTTTTCTATTAATTATATATGACACTTGAGATTAATTTAAAAGGTTTGAGAACAATCTGTTTATTTTTTTAGAATAATTAGGCAATGTTATTAATATGCAGTTAAAACATGAACCTCAGGGATGAATATGGAGACCAGGCCCCCATTTCACAACGGCCTCCTAAAGTTAGCAGCTCCTAAAGTTATGATCCAGCTTATCACCTCCTAAGTTAGATGCCTATTTAAGAAGGGATATGACTTGTGACATGGTCAGGAAACACTTTAGGAGGTGATAACTCGGGTTAGGAGTTCCTAACTAGTTAGGACACAGTCGTGAAACGGGAGCCTGGTGACCACTGGCCTACATTAGTCACGTCGCACTTATGTTTGGTGATCTGTTATTTTTATTGTGCTTAAACGTTAAAGACTATTCAGCTCATACAAAACCTTGTCAGTATTACTATCGGGTGAAACCTATAACGCCTGTAGTTTATAATGTTGCAATAGACCTGCTGAGGAAATAACGCCCACGTCCGAATATTCCCATGAAGACAGTTGCATGAATTTTATGTGCTATGAAGTCTGTTTGGACTCCAAAAGACAAATGAACAAACTCATAAATGCATTACCGAGTTTACTTAACTCAAGTCCGACTTCACACCAGACTTACACTTAAGAAGATTCACACGTGTTTCGTCACCCACGCAGTTCATTACAAAAGGGAGGGAATCGAGGTTGGGCGCGTGATCACGTCAGGAACGCCAATACCCGAAAGATTCAATTATTGCGTGCATTCAACAGACTATGGTGTTTTTGTAAAATGTACTGCTTCAGCCAGGAATTTAAACCTATGGCTGTACCAATCAATGCCGTTGTGATTGATACTGAGAGTGTTACAATGACTATGAAACTCTCCTTAAACTAGATAAATGAAACAACAACATAGGCAACGTCAATTCGTCGTGCTTTTGTGGAATTTATTTACTTACGATCATCTGTCTCAGAGTTCTGCTGAATGGAACCGTTCAGCATGAACAGTTTGGTTAAACATTTTGTTTGAATTCTCACCAATTGCTATCGCCTCTTGCCATAGTGTGTAGCGGTACCAATTGAATTTCGGCTTCCTTTCCGAATTGGATTTCTGACATTCGTACAACAATAACGTTGAGAACATCCACATAAATAAATTGTGCTCATATTTAAATATTAAGGGAAGCATATAAGTTGTTATTACCTATTCATAAATAGATCATAGCAAGTAGATCAACGGGTAGAAGATGTTCTGTTCTGAACCATGAGTGTATTGTTCTCGCAGTACACCTCATCCAAATTTTGAGCCCTAGTTTAACGCGTGTCAAAATCTATCTTGGTAGTTTTATAATCTGTACTTGTTTACATCTGTATGTATACTGGCTTTGATTGTCATATTATATCAGATTCCTCGCCAGTCTGACTGCATCTGTACAAGTACAAACACACGCCATATTGCAGTTCAAATGTCGACGTCTTTATGAAGACAGTCATGATCTGTTACGAGGGAACTCCCGATCTCAGAACGCCATATATTGCTGCCACCATATTGCTGCCGTTATGTCAGTCATATAGGACCTTCCGCAGCTCGGAATGCGAAGCTGGATCCATAGTTTGTCAGAAGTTGATGGGTTCTTCGCGGCCTTTGTTTGCCAAGAGAACTATCTCCGTCTTGTCTTCACTACCTCTAGGCGGGCCGTTCGCCCAGATGAGATAATTATGGAATTCAATTTACCACATGTCGAAGATCTTTACAGCGAGGGCTTTGATGTGAATGACAACATCTGATGTTAATGGTGCTGATTCCTGGAGAATTACCTGGTCCTGGCGAGATATAGTCATAACCTAAGTAGTGTATCGGCAACAAACCAAATCCTGTTTTATCCCAGCCGGACACACCAGGAACACACAACAGCATGATTATGACGAAGTATACCTCAACAAAGGATAATGTGTGTTCATTATGACAAAGGCTCGTGACGGTACTTAAGGACACGGCCCTAACTAACAGTTCCTTTGTTGCCTATAGAGGCCTCCGGGAATAGATATAGGTAGGCCGTTTGTTTAGTGGGCTCTATCACATCTCTCGGCTAGAAGCCTGAATAAAAGCAGCACGAAAACACACTGGATCCTAATGATAAAAACATGTCAATAGGTCCGGATTAATTAATACGCGTTTTTCCTAAATTAAAACTTCTTCCATTATGCAACATTGCAGCTTTTATATTTAGTTATATATCCGAAAATAAACGCTATTGAATTCCTTAGCTCTTTGGAACCTCTTTTAAAGCAAATGCATATATTTAGAATTGCGTGTATAGGTATTTGAATGCGTGTTATACACTACACATTCACTCAATTCTACAACCACACACATTTTATACGAGCAGGGCCAGGTCCAATAGAGAACCGGTATCGGGTAAGTGCGGGAATTTGGGGTACCTGAGCTGGGCGGTATCTGGTGGGTGAGATCCTGGCGTAAATGCATGAGATGGCAGGACAGTATCTCACGAGAGGAGGACACGGTGTGGGTGATGTATGTCAAGACGAATATTCCGAGAGAGGACCTTGCATGGGGTACGAAGGGAGGATGTCCGGTGAGGACATGGCGTGACATAGACGGCCTCTAAGTGAACATGCATTAGCTGTAGTTGTGTGGCGGATATCATTAAACAAAGTATGTATTGCATACACGTCGATACCAGAGAGGTAATAGAATTCTTGGACCATCGCGGCTTACGGACTGCGATTTATCACTGGTGACAGGTTCGGAAACATAAACAGAGTTTTATTTGTAAAATGAACACGCTCTCCTCACGTATCAATAGCAAGAAGCAAAAAGTAGCAGTACAAGTATTGATATATTCGGAGGCTCTTCCTGCCCTAACAACCCGTGCATATCGATCCAAGCGTCGCTAATCAAGTGTGTACTCTGTCTAATTGCGGGGTGCCACCTCTCTTAGTCTCGAAGATCATCGGGGCAGCGAGAAAAACCGAGAAGTGAATCTTGCTCTGTCGTTAATTTGCGAGCAAGACTGGTTTGAGGTTTTCATTGAGTGCGGTCAATATTAGTAAAGAACACAAATGCTGAGAGGGTACAGAGGGAAGGGAGAAGTCATTAGGAGAAGACTCTATGGTGATTTATCGGAGAAACACAGATTTATACACTTTCTCGGGGACGTTCATGCCAAACCTGCGGAGCTGAAGGACGTTACCCTGCATTGGCTACAGTGGAACCATACTGCTTGTCTGTGGTAACCCCAACCTCCAGGTCTTCTATCAACTCTTCTAGCTCTTTCTATGAAAACTATGTTACAGCATCAATAAACACCGGCATCATTTTAGATATAAAATAGCACTGGCACGTGTTCTTCCAGTGGAAAGTGTGTTTTATCTGCAAGGAATAAATCAAATCCGACTACTTTAACATAAACCCTACATCTCTTGACGCTGTTTTTGTACGTGTTTGTAAGTTTTGTATGAAGACCATTTTAAAAATGACCCTCTCTAAAATAATACAGTTAATGTCGTAGCTGTCTGTATATCCCCTTGTCGGTAATTGTCAACAGATGTTTATCGGCTTGTACAAATACGTTTGTGAGTGAATATTTATGATAATGCTGCACGCGAAGAAGTCAAGAATCACGCCATGCAGAATACACTCGCCATTTAGCAAAGTCGCATCACGCAAACGAACGCACATCTGGGAAATGGCTGGCTAGTGTATGAAGGGGGGAGGGGGTCATCTACATTTTAAATCTGGGTATGTTTCTATTCAGCTAATTCTACGATGGATGTTCTGGTGCAGACACTTGTCATGACATTATAAACCCGTATGGTAAGACTCATTCTGGTTCGCCTGACTCGCTATAACTTACAGCCTGGCGCTAGCTGGAAGACAATTGATTGTTTTTTCTTTTTCAAAGAGTGTCTCCAAATAGTGCTAATTTACAGGAAATAAAAAAGTGCAGTTTGCCAGTTCTAGCGTTAGATTCATGAGCTTCCAAGAAGGGAACTTTCAACCGGAAGTGGATGTGCTGTTTTAGAGTTCAGTGATATATCACCTGCTCGAAGGACGGCAACTGAACAGTAAAGAGCGGATTGTCCATGCTGAGTGTTTAGCATCGACTTGTACTCAACATTGTAGATTATAGTTCACTTAGTGCTTACAAGCATATACACTATAGTTGTCTACATGCTATTGTCATGAGTGGTGTACACTGCACTCCTTGTTGTATTGGTTGTATTGGTTGTGTTGGTTGTGTTGGTTGTATTGGTTGTGCGTCTCTAGTGGTGTGTACAGGACAATATATCTCTGTTCTAGCACTGGCTGATTTGGCTCCAAAGTTCAACACAACTCCAGAACACGTGACAGTGAAGTCGGGAGACAAGGCGATATTACCGTGCTCTGTGGAGTATATCGGCGAAACCACAGTAAGACGGTCTGACATTCTCGCTATTAAATGCCGAAGAGCAAGCGTATTTTGTAGTTGAACTGCAAATATTGTCCGTGCCTTCCATGTTGACGATCTTATTAATTAACATTCTAAAAGGCAGATAAATTGTCATTTGGTTAACATTGGCTTATCTAATCTTTGAAATCTATGTGCACTATATTATCCTTTCCCCACGTACATATTTATTATACACACACACCATGAAAACATATACTAAAATACAATGAGCATTTAATGTATAATTTATTCTATGTTTTAAATATACATTCGTTTAAATAAGCATTATACGTGGTAAGAGGACAATAAGTATCTGTAGGACATCGAAGCATTGAGCCATTTATCATTTTTCGTCTCAACAGAAAATTCAATTAAACATACTTTTATACATGCGAGTGAACATGGCATTTACATTGTTTAATCTTAAGTCGAGGACACAGATGTTTACACTGTCTGTCTACAGCTGATCTGGGTAAGTCCCCGCACACAGCTGATCAGCCATTCAGACCGGCGGATGATCGACGACCAGAGGATCACTATAGAGCGGCCGTACGTCAAGGAATGGAACCTCCACATCAACGACGTCCGCTACAACGACAGTGGCACCTACAGGTGTGAGATCAACACCAGCCCCGTGCAGGCCAAGGAGGTATCCCTGTCAGTACTAGGTGAGCTACAACAGGACTAGGTGAGCTACAACAGTACTCTCTTAGCAATGTATTAGCTATCGGCAAAGAGAGTGCTATGGTCCCTTAGCGGCTAAGAGAGATTCGAGAAACGATACCCTGGTATGTAACAGTGAAAACAATAAAGCAGTAGTATAGTATGTTAATACCTTTCAATTCCAAGAAGAATATACACAAATATTACTACTAGAGTAAAGTCCTGGGACTTCGGACACTTTTCAGTGGTGGTCATGTTTATTGCTAATATAAGACATGTGTCAACCTATCAATGGAAAATAATTATTGGCTACTGAAGCGACACGATTAATTTTTTGTAACAAAAACTGTCATTTATGTTTACAAAAGGTTGTAAGATACTTTGAAAATAATACAAATCCAACTACATGTCGTGTCCTGGGACTTCGGACAGTTGTTCTGTGACTTCGGTCAGTGGTCCTTGTACATCGGTTATTATAATAATGCGTCGCCCGCCTGTTTTTACAATAATTAATAATTTTAGTAGCACATGACATATATACTTTAGATGCATACCAAATGTTCTACCTGAAAATATACTTGTGTCAAGATACATCGATGTTTTAGCGACATGTGCTTTACGCAGTTGCCGAAAACGTCACATTTACAACATTTTACGCAAATATGCAATTTAGATAGGTTAACGTATAGGTTAATTTAGATAGGTTAGATAGGTCATGTTTGCACCATGCGATAATAAAATCACATGGTTTAGCTATTCACGGTCAAATCACAGTCAGGAGGAACGGTAGACACATATATTAATCCGTTAACAGCTGGTTAACGTACGTGTCCGGTCCGGGTACTGTCCGAAGTCCCAGGACTTTACTCTACTACTACTACTACTACTACTACTACTACTACTAATAATAATAATAATAGGCATAAAGCATAAAACACGTTTACACAAAGCTTGAAGCGCTCTCTACATTAAAGTGTATTTATAAAGGTAAGTACATAATGTAATACAGGTAATAAGGTAGAAAACAGTAGGAGAAGAAGGTTCAGTACTATCTTACAGATAGATTCATTAGTGCTTGCAAAAATGAAAACCTTCATCTTCTGATTATTAGACTTATGATAGGCTATACCTTTATGTAATAGAATGGATAACCATAAGTACACCTGTACTATTTCCACACTGGGACATTGAACTGGTGGCCTAACTATGTTGTATGAAGACCATTTCAACTTCCGTCTTCATTTCAGTTCCGCCAAGCATCATCAGCCGCTTGTCCTCCGACAACATCCGGTTGCGGGAAGGAGAGACAGCCGAGCTGATCTGTAACGTGACCGGTGTCCCACATCCTAATGTGACCTGGAACAAACGTAACTACAGGCTTGGGAAAGGCAGGAAGGAACGTGAGTTATGAACACACAGCCATCATTAACTGCACTATGAACTGGTTCCAACTCATGATGGTCACATTCAACATATACATCTACCTATCATATTCTTGAATCAGGCCATTACTTTTTAAAATATATAGGTATATTTTTTAATATATTGTTTTCTTATTGTAGTTTTATTTAAAATATATTCTGTTAAATTTCTTTTAGAACAAAACATATTTTTA
This sequence comes from Lepetodrilus fucensis, assembly GCA_032361325.1. Lineage (NCBI taxonomy): Eukaryota > Metazoa > Mollusca > Gastropoda > Lepetellida > Lepetodrilidae > Lepetodrilus > Lepetodrilus fucensis. Next base: position 8,005 of record JAUTBV010115622.1, read on the forward strand.
AAAACAATATAAATCGATTTATATTGTTTTTGAAAAAAAAAGATTTGTTTACATTTTTTTTTAACATAATATATTTTAAATAAAACTACAATAAGAAAACAATATATTAAAAAATATACATATATAATTTTTAAATAATGGCCTGATTCAAGTGCCTGTGCATAAACTATGTACAATGTGGACAACAAATATTATTTTTATATGGGAATTTGTGAACAAATCTTTGAGTTAAACATGAAATCGTACCAACAGGTTTCATAATCTCTGTGACATACCCCGAGGTTACAAACTCTTTTGAGTACGATGTTATGCTCACTCAAACTTTTGTTCACAATTGTCCATATACAATTTGAGTTGAACATGAAATCATACTCAGAAAGGTTTCGTAACTTCAGAGAGAATAGTCTGGACTGGTCGCACGTGTCATCGCCGAGGTCCTGTGGACAGTGGCTAAAGCCCTGTGGACAGTGGCTAAAACCCTGTGGACAGTGGCTAAAACATCCAGCAGGCGTGTACTCGTGTACGATGGTCCCATGCATAGTCTTGTATGCAGTCCTGTGTATAGTCTTGTATGTCCTGTGTATAGTCGTGTATGCAGTCCTGTGTATAGTCGTGTATGCAGTCCTGTGTATAGTCTTGTATGCAGTCCTGTGTATAGTCTTGTATGCAGTCCTGTGTATAGTATTGTATGCAGTCCTGTGTATAGTCTTGTATGCAGTCATGTGTATAGTCTTGTATGCAGTCCTGTGTATAGTCTTGTATGCAGTCCTGTGTATAGTCTTGTATGCAGTCCTGTGTATAGTATGCAGTCCTGTGTATAGTCGTGTATGCAGTCCTGTGTATAGTCGTGTATACAGTCCTGTGTATAGTCTTGTATGCAGTCCTGTGTATAGTCTTGTATGTCATGTGTATAGTCGTGTATGCAGTCCTGTGTATAGTCTTGAATGCAGTCCTGTGTATAGTCTTGTATGCAGTCCTGTGTATAGTATGCAGTCCTGTGTATAGTCTTGTATGCAGTCCTGTGTATGGGTCCATGTATGGGCGATAACGAACACAGGCCTAACAGAGAGTCATTAATTTACCCAATAGAGCTGTAAGTATCGTGTTAGAAATGCAGACATTCTCTCAAGTGTCTTCATTCCAGCGAGTGGGAGAATCTACACTTCAGACCGCTACAAAATCAATTTAGGTCCATCAGATGAGATTGTTTGACAAAATGGGAAGTAGAGGATAGTGCGAACATCCTTACCAAATTTCCTCGCATCGATCTATGTTCTAACTCTTCCTTTTTTTTCTGATTAAAAAAACGTGGGATTTGATCTGTCTCCAGCTACCGTAGCGAAGATGTGTAATTTCACAGTAGAGAAGCCATTGGCCAGTGTTAATTTACGTGCTTTTTCTCTCTTCCTTCCTTATGGAGTTAAGGCAACAGTTGTTGTAACGATTGTGCTGGCATCGATTTCAGTTTGCTTAGAGTTATATTTGCAGAAATGAATCGGGTTTAATTAATAATTGATGTCTACAATATGTTATACGCCGAGTGTACATTTTCAATTATTGAGTAATTTAAATTATACCCACATATATTTACTTGTTGAAATGTCGCTGACGAAAAGTAAACTCAACAAGCTATTAATCACGGGCATATTGTATACATGCACATTATTATACACGTGCGAGTCTTCACGATATATAATTCGACCACACTACTTGAGTCGTCGATCTACGCACACTATTATTATCCGTTAACCTATGTGAGTCATTCGATTATGTTGACTCCACTAGTTGTCTGAAAGCCTTGGGTACTTTGCAGTATTCATGACGATAGCAAATCCATTTCATGTATAGAAGCCATGTTGGAACACACACTATACATTCTAGGTAGTTGAATACAACTTTAGATACTGTCAAAGTAGTTGTTTTAAATAGTATAAATGTCAGACTCCTGAGTGCATTGGACTCACTACATCCTACTGTATGTATCTCTGGTTTGTGCTTCATAGATTCTATATATACTACTCCATTTCTGACATGAAACAACAACAGTGGACGTCCCACAGTACAGATATGTGCGAGGACTCCAGCCAGTTACCTGTACACATTTCTCTACCTCTACTGCAGGTATTGGTTTGGAAGGGGAGATGCTACTGATCCACAACGTGACCCGCTACTGTGACGACATCTACGAGTGCTTCGTGGACAACGGCGTCCCTCCCGCCGTCAGCAAAGCCATACGAGTTGTCGTGGAGTGTGAGTATCACTGGTAACATACGGTAATCAGTGTGGGTAACACTGGTAACATACGGTAGTAAGTGTGGGTAACACTAATTACATACTATAGTCAGACTGTCGGTAAAACTGGCAAGATAGGCAGATTGTGACAGTAACATAGGCAGATGATATAACTGTTTTAAACATGTATATGTATAGTTTGTATATACGAGTAGTGTGTGATGTTGATTAGTTAATTGTGGTGACTGTTTAGCGGTGGTGATTATTTAGGGTTGTATGGTGGTTAAATACGTGTGGTGAGTATTATTGTGTAGTGTTGATTAATTTGTGATGAGGATTGTTGATAGATCGTGGTATTCATGATTGTTATGTTAGATTTATAATTACATGGCATATAAAATTGGAATCGGACATGAGTATGACTTTTATTAGTGTACTTAACAAAGTTAAAACCGTTGACCTTAGCTGATCATTGAACGTCGAAGTGAGACGGATGAATTCCTAGACTTTCATGTTCTGATTGTTTCTGAAACGTAGTTAATGTAATTGCAGACATATTTAACTTTCCTCATCAGTAGGTCTCCCAGTGGATATCAGGCCTCATGAAACTATCATCTCAGCATTGTCGGTCCTCTGATCCACGGAAACAAATTAATACTGACAATTGGAGCTGATAATATCAGTAATCAAAGTTTATTAAGATAAAAAAGAAATAATTGAGGACTAGATCTAGAGTTAGATTGGACATAATCCATCCTCGAATTTCTGCATTACAATCGGTCGATGGAAATAACCACTCGTCCATTTCGCCAATGCAATCATCAGATCATGAGAAATACTTCCTCATTGATTCGCTCTGATTCACATCGCTTCTTATCTAAATAGGACGGAGACTTCCTCTAAATTTGTTGGTCGATTATATTAATTTAAATGGTTCGTGCAAATATCTTGTTATTGAACTACCGCACCACGTGGCATCCTCAGTCAGGAATTATTAATAGTACAAGCATGGGGAACCAATACGATCTAGTAATTACAAGAATTAGTGTACACAACGTACCCTGTAGGGGTTCCTGGAGTTAGTATGATATCCCGACATTGGCAATATCGCTAAACATTACATATATAACAGAACGAACACCAAATCTTGTGTAGAATGCTAAGCTGAAAATATGTGCATGCCTTTGAGTTAAAACGGCTACACTATAAGGAAACCACTTCACAATTTCTATAAGTTCCAATACAACAGTTAGATCGTCACGTCCAACTTTTGTTACATATGCTTTTGTTCTTCAGCAAAATATCGTATTAGTTCATATGCATGTACCGATGAAAATATTTAAAGTATGATTTTAACGTTTGCAAACCTAGATGAGGGCTTCCGGCGACATTGAATGATGATGGAAATATTATTTTCAGTTGCACCGGAAGTCATGGTAACCAACAAGCGGATTGGCCAACAGGTGGGAAGGGAGACAATTCTAGAATGTAAAATATATGCACACCCACAAGGCCTGACTTTATGGAAGAGGAACGGGGTGGAAATACACAACAGTGTGGACAAGTTCACGACGGAAGCCTACACCGAGTACGAGAACAGAATTGTGACGCTAAGTCTGAGGATAAGTAGAATCTCGCGAGATGACTTCGGGTCGTACACATGTGAAGGCAGCAACTACCTGGGTTCTGATGAAGAACAGATGATTCTTTATGGTAAGTGTAAAAGTAGATACAAATTAATATATGATGCATAGTTCACGGTTACCGCCATCCTCTTACATCAGGGATACTTTATTATGCTCAGGATTCGCTGCATAGTACTATAGTACTGAAGTGTGAACGTAATTAAAGGTACCCTTGAGGTTCGAGGATGGGTTACTTCATACAGTAACACATGCAAACGTTTACGTAGGTTATTGTAGGTTTTAAGACATCAGCAATGATTCCACTATTCAGGCACTGCTAAATAACAGCAGTAAGTTAAGGCCAAACGTTGAGAGCTATGATGTATGTTGTAGAAATCGAGCCCGCTGTGACAACTACAACGTCTACGACGACGACTCGCGGGCCTAAATACGATGTGGTGTCCGACAAGGGCTACAAAGGCTACGGCTTCCCGGGGGGGTATCCACAGAGAACTACGACCTCGGCGTATCCAATATGGCCGCCAATAGAATCACCAAAGACTTATGATAATGGTAGGCTATTAGATGTCAGGAACTCGCATGCATCCTTTACATTATGTCCTAGTATTATACAACAGACGAATTTAGTAATTATTTACAGGTTATTTATTTAAGTTTTATTACTATGTTCTTTAATATCTAGATGTGCATTCTTCACCCAAAAGGTGTGCGATAAATAATAGCAAATATAATTACACTTTTTTTCCAATCTTATTAGATCGGTTTTCAATTCAGTTTTAATAACGTGTAGATATTATAACCTGTCTTGTTCTTAACTAATAACATACGTTTAATCTATGCATGACATATTGTCTTTCAGAATACGAAGACAAAAGACTGGTTCTTGGTTTGAACAACACGTGTGGGTTGCAGTTGATATCAGTGAAGCATTGTGCGGTACTGGTACCAATCTTATTGACTCTATACACGATCTTGCTGTCCTGACGCATCGGTTGAAACCAGTTTACTGAACTAGCATTACTTGAGGGGAGGGGTCATTGAAAGGAGCTATGTAGTGTGGCGTCAAGGGAGGGATAATTGTAAATACAGCGTGGCGTCAGGGAAGGAACCAGCATGCCGGGAAGTCATGGCTCTCTTGTATAAGATGGCGTAACCCGGATGTAGTCGTAACTCCGACCTTGACCATACATTGCTAAGGTTGGAGTAGGTTACAGTAGTTATGCCGCTTTATATAGGAGAGCCCAGTATAAGAGAATAATTATGGGAGCGATCATTGTAAGAAAGTATCCGATGGATCAGTAGAGGGAACTATCATTCTGGGAGGCGCGCGCTCAATACAGGGGACGAGAGTCGTGGTGTTAACTGAGCACAACTCATGCTTACTGGGAAATTGCTGGGCCACTTGGAACTATTTACGAAACAGAGGTTTTCGATTGGCCGTAATATTTATGGCTGCCATGAAGATGTTGATGATGACGATCAAGTGTTTCGATATACCTCTCTGTATCTAACACGACTAAACTGTCCGTGTAACTACTGTTCTGATTGGATGACGACATGACCCGAACATTGGGGGTGGATGTTTTCCAAAGAAGCTGTGTTGGATCTGCCAGTGGGTGACAGTGTAAAGAGGTTCAGACGCCATCTAGGAACACACGGTATAAACACACACCGATATGGAAACTATATTCAGCTATTGATAAGGAGTCTGTGTCCCATTGTCTTTACGTTGCCGTATGAACTATGATTACATTGAGATCTATGCCAATGACTACTATAGTACATACAGACATTCATCCAAAGACGTATCCTGTG
>JAUTBV010115633.1:0-13695 GCA_032361325.1 Lepetodrilus fucensis
AGTACAAACATGATTTTATGTATGTCAAGTGAATGTACTTTGCAGTTATAGCTAAGAACTAGTCCAAAAGAACCATAGATATCTGTGATATTATGCCTTTAAGACATACAAACAGTCGTATTTAATTATTGGTATCCGTTAAGACATACAAACAGTCCCATTTAATTATTGGCATCCGTTAAGACATACACACAGTCCCATTTAATTATTGGTATCCGTTAAGACATACAAACAGTCCCATTTAATGATTAGTATCCGTTAAGACATACAAATAGTCCCATTTAATGATTGGTATCCGTTAAGGCATACCGATAGTCACATTTGATGATTGGCATCCGTTGTGGCATACCAACAGTCCAAACAATCTCAATTAATTATTGGTATCCGTCAAGACACATCAATACGTTATTGCTCTGTGAGTTAAGCTTGTATTAATTACTGTCCAACACTAGGTATCTAAATACCTCTGCAAGGCAAAGGCGTAGACACGGGTGAAATGCGAGTGCATCAATGGATAGTTTCCTGCAATATTGTCATGCCTCTTGTACCTGAATGATGGAGCAGAAACTTGGACTTGAAACTACGACACCCTGATTCGCACTGATCACGAATCAATGCATGCTATGTATAGCTCAGGCAGGTAATGAAGCGGTAGAAAGCACTGCAAACCCAACGCACATGATTAATTATCACCGCGTACGTACAGTAAACATTCGTTTATTATTATTGGAATAGAATAATCGTGCTCTTTTCATTGTTACATTACGAATTATACGGTACCCAAAGGGATTATGTTGGATAGTGCATATACAAAAGATCATTTGGTGCACTAGTATGTAAGCCAAATGACTCATATTAAATCTGTATTACTGTATCTGTTGAGAAAATATATATGTTATTAAGAGATATCATGATATATTAGCCTACTTATATGTTTCACGGCATACATTATAGTAAAAACTTAGTATTCTCTGTAACGTAGCCTACATTTACGTTGTTTTCAACTTTTATTCGGCAATATGAAGTTCTTCCAGGTTCGGTTATTCGCAAATATTAGTACCTAACCGGTAACCAACTTTACATTTAATTATTTACAGGTAGTGGTGGTTCTGGTTTCGACATTGCCAATCAAACTAAGCTCCGCGTTGATCTGCTCGGCCTGTATAACCGAAGGGTGAGGCCTGAAGCAGTCACCACAGTGAACCTGATCTTCAATCTACTGACCATCAATGCTCTGGTAACCCACAACCTTGTATATATGTAGATCTATATTTATTAATACGCCATTTGTCATACCATACCATCGAAGATAACATATAGGTGTATCGCAGCAAAAATAATAATAATAAAAAATATATAAAAGAAGACATCACGTTTCCGTAATAATGAAGGTCACCGGAAGCGAGTCCGCAAAGAGTTTCTGTATGGGAGCTCCGGCGACTTCATGGTGGCCTACCACAAAGGTTCACAGTGCCCATGGCCAGGGTTTTCCATCCATTTCCGATGCCAGAATACAAACCTACGGTTTAATGACATTTCCCGTGAGGCTACTGCGATTAACCCACAGTTTTACAACCATCTCGACCAATCAAATTAAAGGAAATTTTATAATTATAGTACAATAACAAAATAAAAGAATATATATATTGTTGGTCGCACCCAATCGCCGACATGTGTAAACACGAGTTTATCCCTCACCTTCATCTCGATCATGCTTCAGTGGGAAAGAAAACCGTCATAAAATAGGATTACGTTGTTTTATGTACATTATGCCCACTATGCATCGGAACAATGGAAACTTGATTTTACCATTTTAGGACACACGGACCCAGTCGCTCTCAGTGTCCGGTTTCTTCACATATGTGAGTAAATGGTACCAAATACGTAATTCCATATTAATATCATTTGATATAATAATCCAAGTTTACACCGTGTCTGAAATATCACCTCACAAACAGTCAAATTTATTTAATACAATACCCAGATCAGAGTTAATTTACATCTTTCCAATAGTTTTTATTTGGTTAACTCCATAATAGCATAGGACCAAACTTCGAATTTCCGTTCGTGATTCCATAATCAAATGAAATATGTTATGCAATATTGACATTGGTTTCACAGTACTCTAATATAATATGTCAGAAACATTACAATTTATATATAAGATTATTATGTTTATGCAAACATTGGATTCTGTGTACGGCAGGTCTGGAGTGACAAGCGACTGCAGTGGAACAAAGCAGACTACAATGGTATTGGTTTTATATTTAGCGACCAGACGGAACTATGGAGACCAGCATTGGTGCTGAAGAACGCGTAAGTATTTATTATTTATAGCAAAAGACTATGACAACATGAACTGATTATTGCTATTGAAACGTTAACCCATGAGTATAGTACAACGTGTGTGTGTGTGTGTGTGTGTGTGTGTGTGTGTGTATGTGTGTGTGTGTGTGTGTGTGTGTGTGTGTGTGTGTGTGATATACATGTAGACTATTTGTAGACTAAATGTAGACTCAAAAACACATGCAAATCTCACATCGTCTGGGGCATTCATATTCTGGCATACTTTCATGAAGCTAATGATAGTATCCACCAAGATATCACAGCGCCATCGAAGTGATCATTCAGACATTTGAGAGCGCTATGGTCTCATGGTCTCATACTGGATTCTAGAGCTTCTTGTAACGGTTTCCTGTCCCATAGAACACTGTACTATACGAGTCGTATCTACCTTTACATGCCGCGCGAGTTACAACTTTCGTATCACCTTTCGATTGTTCTGATCATGAGGAACAGAACCCTGAAGCATTATATAATTTCCATTCCAGTGTCAACAATCTTGATGTCATAGCCAATGATCAGATCCCATTCCGTGTGCTACACACTGGCACGGTCTTCTGGAACCCGCCCGGCATCTTCGTGGTCAACTGCGAGCTGGACACCACGTACTATCCGTTCGACACCCAGAGCTGTACCATGTCCATCCAGAGCTGGGGCTACAACCTCCGGGAGCTTGATCTCATCAAATACGGGAGTGGTGTGGAGACCGGCGAGTTCACTCCCAACGGGGAGTGGAACCTCCTGGAGGCTTACAGCCAGAGAGCGGAGAAGGTGTCCAGCGTCGAAGTGGAGACCTACGCTAGCGTAGCCTTCATCTTCCGGCTGCAACGAAGGTCGGAGTACTACGGAATCAACATCATCCTGCCTGTAGTGGTCCTGTCCGTGTTGTCATCTCTGGTGTTCATGCTGCCCGCGGACTCTGGGGAGAAGATGGGTTTCTCGTTGACTGTTCTCTTGGCCTTCGCCGTCTTCCTGACTCTCATTGCAGACCGCATGCCGTCAACGTCAACGTATACTTCATATATGGGTAGGTACACTGCTGTGAATCGGATGCAGCCAAACAATAGCTTAGTAATAATAATATTATAATAGAAATAGTTTCGATGCTTTGGTAAGTTTTGTTTGTGGCTCATTGCATGCAGATGTTATTTATTGTGAAAATAAATACCATTAACATGGTCGCCAATGAATACGTCTGTCCAGCAGCATTATTTTGTATATACATACGTGACCTAGCCCCAAGATTACGAAACATGTTGAGAACGATATCGTGCTCAAGCTAAGATTTTATATGGACATTTGTGAACAAAACTTTGAGTTGAGTATGATTACGTACTTAAAAACGTATCGTAATCTTGGTGCCGAATTCCAAATATGCATCTGGCCCAGAGACTACGAGACTTTTTGAGTACAATTTGAAATTATGCTCAAGCTGAAATTGTATATGTAGATTTGTGAACAAATCTTTGACAAGCATGAAATCGTACTCAACAAAGTCTTATAATCTCGGACCAGTGTATCGTTTCTCGAAGCTCTCATATCTACTACGAGACCATACGGATCGACTCTCGTGGCCATCTCTAATAATGGAGATCGTGCACTTACGAGAGCGCTATGGTCACATAGTGGATATGAGAGCTTCGAGAAACGATACCCAGGACTTTCGTTTGTGCTGCAAGAGGATGTATTCCAATATTCATGTCATGTAATTATATCACGATATAGAATACGTCTGTTCCTATCCCACAGCCGTCTACCTGGCCGTCATTCTGATTCTGAGTGGGCTCTCCATCTTCTTGACCGTGATGGTTCTGGACTTCCATTTCCGTGAAACGGAAGTGCCCAAGTACATGGAGAATTTTATTAGACACATCCTCCAACCGATACTGTGTATGCATGGTTGCAAAAATACAGCTTCCGCTACGGTCACCCATAGTAACACCGCAGATGGCATTAAAGAGAAAGCTTTTAAGAAGACGAATTCGAAGATTGACCCGGATGAAGTCGATTGGTCCGAGAGGACCAAGACACCATCTGATGTCGGCGAGATGACGTGGAAAGAAGTTAGCCGAACACTTGACGTGCTGTTTTTTCGCATGTATATAATCATGATTATCCTCGTTACTATCATTTTCTTTTCAGTTTTGGCCGTTGGCAGCAACTCGGCAGCGGAGTTGGTTAATAGTGGTTCTTCTAACACGACGAATTCGACAGCCTAAACACAATCTCGTATACATGCATGAGCGGGAGGCAACATGCGCTAACTAATTAATATGCCCTCTTAATGGGAGAGAATGGAGCGGTTTCCCGCACAGTTTAGGTGTGAACAGTTCATGCATGTTCATACGATATGTGCGGGAAAAACGCAGCGGAACACTCTCCGGTTCCCGCGTTAAGTCTGCATGCATCTTTTTTTTCTGAACAGAATAGAGGCGCGGGGATATTTAAATGTGAGATGCATGTCTTTATTATTTTGTTTCCTCTGAAAAATTGACCAAATGTTTCCTCCCTCCATAAACAGATCGCAGATAAGCCCTCTCTTGTATTACAGACAGCCGAGCCAAACCTCTAACTTGACAGTGTTTGTAGTATTGCTTTCTTGTATGCAGATAGACGAACAGTGTTGGAATGGGACAGTCATGTATTCCGTTCAATATAGTGTCTACCAATAGTATAACAATGTGATCACGAGCTTAATTTTAATTTAATTAATTATATATCTAATAAGTCACATTCTTGTATAAATAATATGCAATATCTATAAACATATGTACACCCACCTAATTATTATTGTATGGCTTGTGTAGTATATAGTTTACATATCTTGTTTGTTAAATGTTACTAGATGTGTGTATATTTCACTGTTGTTCATAAAGCGTCGGTCTATATGTAAATATAACTGTTCTTGAATAGCATGTGTGTTGAGCACTTAATAAGGGCATTATAATGTAAACATTCATGGAATCTATTATTCTAAGGAACATGTATATTGCTATAGGTAGCAAGTGTGACATACATCTGCAATGATATACTAGTACATGTACAGTCATTCACATAGTTTTGTTCATTCATTCATTCATCCATGTGTGTGTGCTTCGGGGGGTGGGGGGTTGATGGGGGGAGGGGGGGGGGCGTAAATGCGTGCGTGCGCGAGTGTGTGTGTATGTATGTAAAGTGTGTGTATGCATTTTGAAAAATATATTCCTTATTCTCAAAAGAGTTAAACTATGCATTTCCCTATGTATATACTATATTTCATTCTCACGACGACTTGTTTAAGTTTTGAATAAAAAGCTACCCGAAACATCCCTTCCAAGTTTGTTGTTTTCCTGTTAGATGTACTCGTCAAATATTTAACTCAACGTAATTTATCCAGATATCATGAATTACTCAATCGCAGTTGCATACCCACCCGTAACATTAACTTAGTAATCAACTGCAAGTTTGTGAATATCGATTCATGACAACTATATATAATTGAGTCTAGTAGGTTAATCGATAAGATACAACCGCTGTATAATAGGTACCGTATAATAACGTAGCGCATTTCTGCAATAACATTACTGTTCACCTATTTATTGCTATTATTATTAGTATATGTCTGTTATAATGTCTGACCAAGTGTCACTATTTCAATCTATTTAAAGTTAAATATATGGTCTATTCCGCTGCTCCTTAACACCAAGATATAAGGACGACCCATCCGATACGCTGTGAATACCACAACATGTTACAGGAGAAGAAACTATAGGAATTTAATCCAATAATAAAACAATAAGCAGCCGAGAATGGCTCCTTGTCACACATCAACTGTGAGCCTACACTACTGACGAATATGGACGATTGTATGGGGTATCGTTTCATGCAGCTCTCCTAGCCACTAACACCATTGGGATTTTGCAGTTGTGTCTGTATTGCTGATCACAACACCAAGGTATCGTCGAAGCTCTCATATCTACTACGAGACCATAAGGATTCTCGTAGCGATCTCTAATATATGGGGATCGGGCACTTACGAGAGCGCCATATATATATATATAGTCACCTACATGTGTTTCGAGGGTGTACACAATATAAGCAATATCTTAATATACCAGTATATAAATTGATATATATACCGTTATATGATGGACCACATTCAGTCAGACTGATGGATCCAAACACACAGATACCGTCACAGAGAGACACAAACAGACAGACAGATAGACATACTTTCAGACAGAACGACGGACAGAAAACAGGATTACAGCTAAGCATATCCTTGAAAAACGTGATAAATAATAACCATGCTTATAACCCAGTAATGTAAACACCCCATGGGTATTCTTGAAAATAATTAGAAAACACAACATTTGTGGCATTTACCTATTACTACTATTGATTGAGCGTATGTAATGGCGACATATTACGGGTATAGCCGTACCGCATACACAATACCAACGGACGACTGAACTAGTCTTATTACGTATACGCCAGTGGAACAGCAATATCAAGTGACCATATACACACATGTGTACATACCATTCAGGAATATTTCAGGAACATCCAGAAACCAAGTCAAAAGAAGTCATGCTGTCAAAGCTGCTCCTGATAAACGTAGCATTATTATTCTATAGTAAGTATAGAAATTCTTCTTTTATGCATGTTGTGACATAACATACAGCTAAGACCAAGTGTAATTAATATTTGCGATAATTAGTTGTTGTTCGTGTGTTGTTATATACACAGTATATATTCTGTTCATAATTTGCCAAATGGAAGGAACATTATGGGTTATTCTGGTGACATCACGCATCTAAATCTATATTTATAACGTAACTGCATTTTAACATGTTTATTAAGAATTCTATGCCAATCACGATATTTTGAAATCTATTAATTATTTCATTAAACAATCAGGCAGATTAGCACCGTTTATTGAATGAAATTATTAGCTACTACACTACATTAGAATAGGAAAATCATTATGTTGACTTGTATATATTTATGATCGCGACAATACGTTTTTGTATGTCGTATTTGTATATAGGGAGCGGTACCAGTGCAAGCAGCACTGGATAATGTACCAATCCCTTTGTACTAGTCTGTACCAAAAGAATATGTTTAAACCATAAGCTATAGACTATATAATATATTATCTTTAATAATTCAGTCAAGATCTTAAGCTGATATGTATAAGAAATTATATAAGACATACCAATAAGGCTTATTATACGACCACGGTCAATAATATTCCACAGTGAATTGCCTTTCATAGATTCAGTACTATACTGACTACGGTATCAGACACTTATTATCTAATAAGACTTGTTTTGTTTTGCAGGTAAAGCTCTTATGAAACTGTCGGGTGCGCGTACATGTAATCATGTTTGTATTAAGAAATCCGTTTAGTATATCCTGAAATCTATAAACACTAAAATAAATTGATATATTTACTCATTTCTTAAATATAATTAAATTAAATAGTCTTATTAATGATAATGATACATATGTTAAAACAAGTCTGCTGATTCCTGTTGTAAATGCTTTAAAGTTGTATTTTATTATTTAATAATGAATTCGACATCATAACTTACCACACCTAGATAACATACAAGAACAAAACAGAACAGGATTGTATTCTCATGAAGTTACATACTAGTAAATAGTATGACATGGAAAAATGCAGTAAATTACATTTTCTAAAAATATATTATACAAATATACTATATTATGCGTGGCACAGTTAGAAAAACCAGCCACGGTGTTATGTTGTCTCCCGCCATATTACGTGTAGAGCTTAATGATAACTACAGAGTTGTGAATAATTAATTACGTAGGTGATTTACTCAGTCAATTAGTAAGTACTTACATCGTTATGGTGTTGATTAGTCACATTGAAGATTTAACTAACTATAGTTCCTTGGTGTTTTGTTCAACAAACAAGTTAGTATATCCCCCTTTCCCAATAATAGTAAATAAAGAACGACCATGTAAGGAGACCAGAAAAATACGTCCCATATATTGAATAGTACATTAAACAAAATATATATTCTTTACTATTTTGTTTTCTTTACCTCTTTCCATAACTTGAGACGTATCATTTTCTTCTTGAATAAAACGTTTAATAATAATAATAATAATAATAATAATAATAATAATAATAATGATGATGATGATGATGATGATGATGATGATATAATAATGATTATTATTATTATTATTCAATAATAATAATAATAATAATTCAATAATAATAATGGTTACTCATAAAGTGCATTATTCCACACGTTTGACAGCGTGCTAAAAACCGTTACAAATATAATACTGTACAGATTTAAAAGCAGATGAAAGCAATACTTGAGGCTGTAATAATTAACATTTATCGCTCATAAATTACATATATTTGTCATAAAGATATGTATAATAGACCATGTCCGCTGCATCTATATAGTGATTGATTGTTTATTCAAGTGTCACGCTTGTGTTACAGTGAACATAATGCATCCATGTACTGTACATATATGAAGACAAACAAGGCCTGATTAGGCCGAGGAGACACGTACATACAGTTAAGAAACATAAAAACGTTGACAGGTAATAGAGAATGGGTAACTTCTCAGACTTACCAGTCCTCATGTCTAGCAGTGAAATTGCTGAAGTTTTATACACTGATATAAGTACGTATAAATGCATACATGAATTTACATATATATATGTATATGGTTATATATGTATGGTGTACTGCGGTACATATGAACTGGTCATAACGATACTCTACTATACCAACACTGGAACCAAATGTGAACAGCTTAGTACACAAACACTATGAGATAGGATATGAACAGAACAAATCACAAATGTTACACATCGATATCTAAATAATGAAAATGCATTAGACTACACGCAATCTCCTGCTTGAGTGGCATCAACCGTTGTTACTAAAATAAATCTATGACTGTGCCTATTATCGGTATTTCCTATCAATATTGCGGCTTACCGCCCATTGTATACGATACATAATACATGTTTTTCCTGCCAGTAGCAAAATACGTTGATGCAAATATATATATTTATAGTCTCTAGTAATAAATGTACGTTATTTTTACATAATACTGTTGTGTATTTCAGGTGGAGTAACTTTCAGTTTCGATATTGCTAATGAAACCAAGCTGCGCGTGGACTTACTCACTTCCTACAACGTCAAAGTCAGACCTAAATCAGTCACAATTGTCAACCTGGTATTCAACCTTCTCACCATCAATGAACTGGTAATACAGACGTTATTTTAATGTCTGCATAGCAGTAGATTTTATGAAAACGTGAATTCCCACTGTTAATGCCAGAACTGGACTCGATTACGAAACCTTTTTAGTACCATTTTATTCTCAAGCACAACATCTATAAGAGCATGTTGGTTGAAATGTCAGAATAAATTATAGCATTCTAATCGAGATTAAATATTAATTACATACAAAAATATAGATGTATGTTATGGCAATATAATACCCGCCTTTAATATATTTATGTAGATTGACCAAGATCGTCTTACAATCGTCTTACAATGCAAGTTTATAATTTCAGGCAACTCCGACGCAAACGTTCTCTGTTTCTGGCTTCTTCACTGTGGTTTGTACACTTCGTGTTACTTACTGACGTTTCAAGTTATATTCATATCATATCAGAATATAAGGTTCAATGTGGCTATATTCTGAATATATATGTTACAGTCAATGTCTAAATCCCGGCAATGTGTAAAATTACTCAAGTTTTCAGTGAATTTTCTTTCACGGAGTCAATTTCTTTAATGCCTGAAATGAAAAACTGATTGCATTTATTCGGCTCATTGACATGACTGGCATGAGTTTAATGAAAGAAAATGAAGATTATTTATTTATTTTCACACCGAATTGCATAGATTTGTATTAAACTCTATTTGACTACTATCTAAATATAATTGAACTGGAGAATTACCATCATATCAGTATAGTTAAATATACATATGTTTCAACAGTGTCAATGTATTTGGTGATTATTAACCCTCTGTCTGCTAGATTAGGCACAGGCACAGCTATTTATGGCATCTCCGGTTACCTCAAGCATGGTGAGAGTTGTACATGGTGACACTGTCTCTCACTGACTACCCTATACGTTGTTGGCCAGGTTTGGGAAGATTTGCGTCTGCAGTGGACAACTGCTGACTATAATGATATTGGCTTTATATTTGGTGATGACACTGAACTCTGGAGACCTGCGCTGGTGCTGAAGAACGCGTAAGTGTGTGTACATACGTAGTTACTATTGCCGCAGATAGTATTTCAAAACGTAGGCTTAGGCCTACTATACTATAAGGAGAGACTAAATGAAGTTGTTTAATATACAATAGTGGATTGCTTTCCTAGTATTATTCAAAATAATTATGTGTTGAGAAGATTTAACGAACGCATTATACACAACTTCCGGTCAGTACCAGATGTTGTTTACTCCCTATTTCCTGTGCGATATAAATCCGTTCGGTGGGTGATTAAGGAGATTCGTAACAGTCACATACCAGTACATCATGCACTTTTCTCCCAAATCTATATAACATGTAACCCTCTCCCTGCCTGATCAGGCACAGGCACTGCTATTTAAGGCATCTCCGGTTGCCTCCAGCATGGGGAGGGTTAAACAATCACCTCTGTTGTTGAACTATTCCAGTGTTACCAATCTTGACGTCATTGCAAACAGCAAAATCCCATTCCGCGTAGTACACACCGGCATGGTGTTCTGGAATCCACCGGGGATCTTCCAAGTGAACTGCGAGCTGGACACCACGTACTACCCGTTCGACACCCAGACGTGCTCCATGGACATCCAGAGTTGGGGCTACAACCTCCGGGAACTGGACCTGGTGAAGTATGGCACCGGGGTGCAGATAGGCGAGTACAAAGCGAACGGAGAGTGGAACCTGCTGAGAGCTTACAGCCAGAGAGAAGAGAAAGTGGAGAGCGTGGACTCCGAGTCCTACGCCAGCGTGTCCTTCATGTTCCGGGTACAGAGGAGGGCCGAGTACTACGGACTCAACATCATCCTGCCTGTAGTGGTCCTGTCCTTGTTGTCTTCTCTGGTGTTCTTGTTGCCCGCGGACTCTGGGGAGAAGATGGGTTTCTCGTTGACTGTTCTCTTGGCGTTGACCGTGTTCCTGACTCTCATTGCCGATCGTATGCCCACCACTTCAACGTATACTTCATATATGGGTAGGTACAAATCCTGAATAAGAAACAGCATTTGTTTTCTCTGAAGAATAACAGATGCCGCATGACATTGTGATAGTAAATGTAAGAAGGTGCCATATAGAATTATCTCTATATCTGGATGCCCCAATACATAAATACCGGTTATAGATGTTCCTAAAATGCCTGCATTGTAAGAGACCATGGTATCGTTTCTAGAAGCTCTCATATCCACTATGAGACCATAGCGCTCTCGTAAGTGCACGATACCCATGTATTAGACATCGCTACGAGAGTCAGTATGGTCTCGTAGTAGATGTGAGAGCTTCTATTCGAGAAAGATACCCATCTCCATGTATAACGTCGTTCTGTTTTTAGCGGTAGCCATATGGAAATTACTCTTTATACCTGATTGCCCCTCTATGTATACAGATGTTCCCAAAACCATTCGTTCTGCTTTCAGCGGTGTATCTGGCGATCATCCTCTGTATGAACGCGTTGGCCGTTCTTCTGACGGTGGTAGTTCTGGACTTCCACTTCCACTTCCAGGCGACGCCGGTGCCACCGAGACTGCGCACATTCGCGAGGAACGTTCTTCAGCCGATTCTATGCGCACGAAACGGCAAATCGACTGGTGCCGTGTCTGCTAATCACGTTGCCACGGATCCGACCTCCCGTAGCATTAAGGAGACTATCAGTGGGAAAGACAATATGGTACACGAGTGGTACGAAGGCCGAGCAAAGTCCGCTTCAGATTTTGAGATCGTAAACATGATGACATGGAAAGACATAAGCCAATTAATTGACAGACTGTTCTTTCGAGTTTACATTATTGCAATCATCGCCGTTAACGTCATCTTCTTTGCCATTATGGCCATTGGCAGCAGTGCTCAGCTAGATGCATAGTCGTAATAACACACTAGTTCTAATAACACACTACTACTGTATAGTTCTTCAAGCAATAATAGCACGTCACGGAATAGGTGCTATTTACAATGAGATAGAAATGTCAAATATCTGAAAGTAAATATTATTTTAAAAGACAGGAATATGTGTTAGCTTGAATTCTTACGGTAATTTAACAGCCGAAATAATATGAATTATAGTAATGTATTCTCATTGTTTATATATAAATGCACTACATACAACCAAACCGGCGAGTTTAGGTAAAGAATTGAGTTTCTAAATCTAAAGTTTGGGTACGATAATCATATATGGTGATGATAGCGATCTGTTCTGGTCGTGATGCATAGTGTTAGTTCGGTATCTGGACATACCATATTGCAGTATGTGGATTTATTTAACGATGGATCTTATGGAAAGGGGTACTAACCAAAATGTAAATACCATTGTATGTTCGAGGATGTGAAGTCACAGCATGTTTGCTGGGAATAACATCGTGATAGGATCATCAACTTATGTCTTAAAGATCCACTTCAGCATTCAAGTACATGTAGTGTATATACTGTAGGATAAACGTATGCTGAAATAGGTGTTTTATTCTATAGAACGGTCTTTCTCTCTCCGGATTTTGCATACTTCTTTAACCTTCGCCATGCTGAAAGGCAACCGGAGATGCCCTAAAGAGTTACATATGTGCATAGTATAACAGGTAGAGAGTTAAAACAAATATTAGTTTACAAATTGCTTATTGACATGACACTGTGTCACATGTATATTACAGAAATATGAAACATAAATGTTTGCGTGTGCGCGTGTATGAAGGTGATATGGGCGTATGTGTGCATGTGAGTTAGCGAAAAAAATTGTATAATTATATGAATGAGTTAGTCTTTGTATATGCATGCGTGTGCGCATCTATCGTCGGCTACTACTGAGCACACATGGGTTTGTATTTATGTATAGTTCATCTTTTGGATAATGAAGTCTCCAACCACATATATTTGTTTGTTGTTTGTTTAATAGACATGGCACGCTACGAGAGTTGTATGTGTATGTATAGTTCCGTGCAACAGTCCCCATAGTGAATTTAAAGGCATGATATCACAGTTGATTGACCTGTATAATGGACAAACGCATTTCGATCTGAGACTAATTACGCTTGATTTATACACCCAAAAGTTATTTACTGATGTACTTAGTCCCCAGTACTCAATAGTTATCAAAATATTAATATTTTATATGAATATAGGGAACG
>JAUTBV010115644.1:0-13695 GCA_032361325.1 Lepetodrilus fucensis
TACATTCGCGAAAAACTGCGTGCAAAGTTAGGTAACGATTATTAGAGACTAACGAATATAGGATGTCCGACCATAATAACTACGGTATGTATGTGGGTTTTTTAAAGGTTTAATTGTCAAAGAAATGCTCATGAGGATATAATTACATGAAATAATGTAAAGGATGTACAGCCAGGAAATGCTTTTCAATGCACGTTTTCAATGTACGTTTTCAAAGAATAGAAAACACTAATTTATTATATTGTGGTTGTGCTTAAGTGTTATTGTTTCAATTTATTTGTATTACTTGTTTGTGCATGATTAAGTAACATTGCTGCTTTGTGTAAATTAAAATTAGAAATCAGAAAATATTTTGAACTATTGTATGTATACATGGAAGAAGTGTTCAAAATGACTGCTGAAAACTTACTGGCCCGAATAATGATACAAATAACAAACGTTTACCAAAAAAACACAGGAATTTCTACTATAGGATACCTTTAGCATTGAGAGAAATGGCCGAGCCAGCGGTAATTTCGAACACTGCATGGAAGTGATAACTTCAAATATTAAATATATGTTTGTAGTACAGTTACAGTCTGAATATTTGACATTATTTTGAGTATCAAATTCAATGCTGTACATTTTTTTAGAATTTGAATTTTTGTATATATCCGGTTAGTCACGTTATTCATGCAGTTAAACATATGTTAAAGGTCATCCAATTATTCTGAAAATGGCATGGAGCAAGTTTACAGACCGTTGTTCTCAGGTTAACAATGGCCACTGAGTGGAAACCATGTGTGTGTAATTCCTGGTAGCCAGAGTTTAACTACCAGCTGCTGTGTATCTGTAGGCCAGTATTATCATGATTACAACCATATTGTCAGCCTGTATTGTGCACACGTACAGAGGGAAGGAAATACTCTGAAAATCAGCTACTTGTACAATGTTGAGCTGCTACCGTTGTACGAACTACTGGTGATTGCATCCATGTATGTTTATAGAATAATATGATAAATTCTATGCCTGAATGTGACGCCAGTAAATGGTATGTAGATAATTAATTATTTTGTTTATTAAGTCTTCAGTAGCAAATAGTTGTCCCAGTTTTTCCTCCCATCATAAACATTCCATAACAATATCAATGAAATACTATGGAAAAGTATGGAAAGTAATTCAGACACTCAATCACCTCTTATCGATCTGTTCCTTTTCTACAAGTAGTTGAAAGTAAATGTAGCAATGTAATCCTACAGAAAAACAGATTGTTCACTTTATTTATTTTTTTAATTGGGGTTTAGATATATTATTTCACTAATATCACGACTTGTCAATTTAGGGCAGGAAGAAATCTGCAACATCCGTAGCACTGAAAGTTGCAGTAAATATGTGGCTATGATGTTCCACAATGAGAATTCTAAGTAGTGTTTATTTTGTTTATAAAATGTCATGTCTAAAGGCTATATTATAATCTCATTCTAATATCAGATAATAAATATTATTTCATATTGTTCAGTGAGAATCCTGGTCTGTATGATCCCACCTCATGAGAACGGCCACTTCCTGCTCTGCCCTTGAAGCTTTCAATTGCACGTGACAGATGTATAATTTATTAGCGAGACAGATCCCAGATAAGGTAGATGGTGGTAGTATTTGAGGTCAGGATTGGAGCAGGCCATGTGGCCCGGAGGACTCGATGACGTCTCTATGTTAGAGTATCCACTAGGTGGACTGTCACTGTGTCTGTATGTGGTGTAAACACTGGGCCGTCCCAGTGAGAGCTAGCCGCTGTCTGGAGGTGATCACAGTCACACTCTTAGTTGAGCTGGTTGTAGAGTTACGCTCATAGTGTTCATGGTGTTAGGCTTGTAGGGTCTCCTACCAGACTCATGTGGATTACATTTATAGTGGACAGCATGTAGACATCAGCCGAAGGCTATAACTGTAAGTTTGAATTTTATCTTCTTTTTTTTTTACCGTAGCCACATGTAAGATTGAATTTTATCAGTTTCTTTCCTGTAGCTATTGAATTTTATCAGTTATTTTGCCGTAGTTGTGTAACTTTAAGTTTGAATTTTATCAGTTATTCCGCCGTGCAGGTTTGGAGTGAGTTTGGTACAGCTGGATAGCAATGTAGATAGAGTAGGTAAGGTTTTATTGATTTCCTACCAGGCTGGTGTAACATGGTGAGCTGTCTCACAGTCAGATGTAGGACTAGGACTGTCAGGCTAGTGCTAGTCTCAACAACAACCAGGAAAATACTCTATAGTAGACTTATACAGTATTGTTTTCAATGCTTAATGACATAAGGTATTTCATTTCATGAAACACATTTCACGAATTTAATAGAGCTTAAACATGTTAAAGAGTGTATTTAGAACATATAATTGTCAGTGTTTATATTTACATTATTTATATTTGGATTAGATATGAATTATTTGAATACATTGCAACTGCTTATTTTCATAAATGGATAGCCTTGTATGACTGTTCTTGCTTGTATGCACATCAATGTAGGTCACTACTATAAATACTTATTTTATATAAAATACAAATTGTGCAATATCAGAACATGTTGTTAACCGATTCAATTTGAGAAATTCTGTTATCAATATGTTTATCATGTGACAGATCATGTGTTGACGAGGCTATAACACAAAAGAGATATTGTAAACCTACAAATTACAGTAAAATGGTAGACAATCGAGAAATATTCAGTATTATACAGATATTTGTTAATCATTCTGTTGCTATGGTTACAGGAGAGTGTCTGGTGGTGTTGAGTGACCAGCAGTGTCTTAGGACGTGGTGCCGACACTGCCATCACCATGGCGATGACAAAGATCAAAGGTCTGCAGATGTGGTGTGCGAGGCAGGTGGAGGGGTACCGGGACGTCAACGTCCGTGACATGACGGCATCATGGAAGAGTGGTCTCGCCTTCTGTGCCCTCATCCACAAATACAGACCCGATCTCATGTAAGTGTTCATTTAGACCCTTGAGAGCTGTATACAGACCCGATCTCATGTAAGTGTTCATTTAGATAATTGAGAGCTGTATGCAGACCCGATCTCATGTAAGTGTTCATTTAGATAATTGAGAGCTGTATACAGACCCGATCTCATGTAAACGTTCATTTAGATCCATGAGAGGTGTGTACAGACCCGATCTCATATGTTCTTGAAAGCTGTATACAGAGGTAAGATATTGCCCAGTGTGAAGGTGAGATATTGCCCAGTGGTGAGGGGGGGGGATACACTACCATATTGGAGCTGATACATTACGAGATATGTCATAAGATGTTACAGTAGTTGATGCACAGTGTGGTGATTAATGTGCACTAATGCTTTCTACCTGTCATCTCTAGCCACAGTTGTGATGTATGGCTTCATGGTCATGCAATGTTATTTCACAAATGCTAAGTGCCTAATTAAGACTTAAATCCTACTCAGAATTGTGTTCAGTAACCTACGAAACACAAAAATAATGTTCTACATGCAAGACATTTATTTTGAAAGTTAATTAGTTTTCCTGTAATTTAAGAATTCATGATTTCTTTTTTAAATCTGTTCTTCAAATTCATACAGGCAGTTATTTTCAGACTCTTTTTTTTCCGTTCTGTTTTAAGTCCAGTCACTCTTACTTTTGACTTGACAACTGATCAAGGAGTTAAGGAGTTAAGGGATTTCGGGGGACATGAGGTTAACGTGCAGAATGTTTATGGAAACATCGAAAGCCGTGTGCGGCACGTAAATATTGTTTGTCCAGCAGAGGCCGCTAAGCTTCTGTGACTTTTACGGATGTAGAAGGATAAAATACACAAGTGTTGCTTGACCAGCGGGCGATTATCGGACATTACGAGTGGAGCCCTACACCCTGACTTGACCAGTGTTTATAAAGCATAATCAGGAGTGTTTTCTTGTGTTGTTTCCTGTGTCGCCAGTATTTCCTTGTAACACCTATTTCACATTATTGAAACGTACGACAAGACTATTTTCAATAAGATACATGTATGTAAATGTTTGTTGGGTGTCTCGTGAGAATCTCTAAGTACACCAGCAGTCCTATACCTCTGCTGTGTCATATCTGTTCATGGGACATCTAGGTCATTAAACTTTCAGCTAAAGGATGATAATCTTGTTCTTTTTGAAAGCATTTCAGAACTAAATGAGTTTTCTGATCATTGTGACATTTGACCACGGCACTTAGATATTAAATTGCTTTTGAATCCAGACTTAGAACAAAAAATTGATTATTTAAGAATGTTATGGTGTTTTTTTGGCAGACATTATAGATGTTATTTTGTGTACTCAATATACATATTATGGATTCATAATTTTTATTTTAGATAATGTACAATATTGCATTTTGATAATTTTCTGGGAATTAATTTCGTATTTTTAGTTGTCACAGGCGACTACATTTATGACGCATGTACTTGAAAGCCATTAGAATTGGCATTACCTTAGCTAACAGTAATACCAATGTATGATGTTGTAAATCACTCTGCCTTTGTTAAACCCTGAGTAACTTTTCATTGATATTTCTTATTATAACTTGTGAATCACTGGTAATGGCACCGTTATAGGATTGTCATTCATTCATATTAATCTTGGATTATAAGATCCATACCAGCAGAACCTAGCTTTTTCAGACTTCAATAAATCACGTATTAATCTTTAATTTGCATGTAACTCGATGCTTATGAGATACAGGTATTGCGTTATGCGACACCAGGATTCAGTGTGCGTGCAACGTAATGGTGGCGATAATGAGTGGTGTGTATATAGCGGGATATGAATAATGTGGCCACACCTGTCATGTGATCATCCAGATATTGGGAGATACTGATAACAGTGATCATGGTTCTTACTCTGATAAATGTGCATGGATTAGAGATCTTGTAATACAACCATAGTGAGGATTTTGGACAAATGAAATCAAATTATTAATTTGGGTTTGTTTTTGTCATTTGGTTGTCTCGTTTTAAAACATGTTAATATAATGCCTAGTAAGTAAATATATCAACAAAGAGAGAAGGAAAATGTACATACAACACATGTTTTTGATAATTTTTACTCATTACTCAGTGGAAATCTCTTTTAACTC
This sequence comes from Lepetodrilus fucensis, assembly GCA_032361325.1. Classification (NCBI taxonomy): domain Eukaryota; kingdom Metazoa; phylum Mollusca; class Gastropoda; order Lepetellida; family Lepetodrilidae; genus Lepetodrilus; species Lepetodrilus fucensis. Next base: position 5,091 of record JAUTBV010115644.1, read on the forward strand.
TCTACATGCTGAAGGCAACCGGAGATGCCCTAAAGAGCAGTGTCTGTGTCTAATCCAGCAGGGAGATGGTTAATCAAAGACCGCATTTCTTTTTCCTCAATAAACAAATATCTTCATTGATTGGAGCGGCAACACACTGTAGAAGTACAACGTCATTGTACAAAATGATATCAATAACCATTATTACTGGTGAAGTCGTTTCCTAGCTGTTCATGTTCTCAGTAAGGATTCTATGTGTTGACTTGTACAGCAATGTTAGTGTTAATGAAAACTCAGGTAAACATCCCTCAATCATATTGATTGGTGTACAGGTGAATGGTAGTTTACGAGTGCAGAGAAAGTACTGACTGGTTTGCTCTGAAATTCTTATTGATCATGGTACCGTTTCTCGAAGCTCTCATATCTATTAAGAGGCCATCGCGCTCTCATGGAAATTTCTTGTACATGTAGATCGGACAGTTGTAAAAGTGCTATTGTCTCATCGTTGATTAATGCAAGCTACTAATAATTTGATATCCAGATATATTATACCAGACAGCAACAGATATCATTTACCGAGAAACATCCTTTGTCCAATAAAATAAATGGAATGTCGGTGTCTGTTTCATGTCTTTAATTTATTATTTTTAAAAATAAAATATTGTATCAGAGTAACAGACATGCTAACGACACCACAAATATGTCATATTTTATTGTACCTGGAGTAAAGGGCATCTATCATTGATTACAATGGTGTCTGGTCATGATGACAGTTTGTTTGTCTGACATCTTATCTGTGCATAGTTATTGTGTACCTGTATGTCAGGCTGACATCATGCTAGTGTGAAAGCTCGTCATCTGAACAGGCTGCCATGGTTATTGTCGACTGCTGGTTATGTTATGTTAGCATAGTTAGATTTGATGAGTGATACCTGTATGTTTAGCATTGTGAGGTGGGAATCAGGGTTAGAAGTTCTCAACTCGTCTAGCAGCAGATCTATTTCTCGTAATGTTAAAGGTATCCTAAGCTACAAGATTTCATGTTTTGTTATTTATATCATTATTCAGGCAAGTATGTTTTAAAGTTAAGTTCTAACATTTGGGAATGCTGGATAACAGACAACAGTACTAAGACATTATTTATTCGGTTCATCAATTGATCTATAACAAGTTTTCCATTAGAGTCTTGATATGTCATCAGACTAGCACTATGCTGACAGCTATAGTACTAGACTGAACTCACCACTACACAGTTAATCATCAAATTATACACATTTCACTATTCACAAAATTAAATAACGTAGATGACAGAATTTGAAGTTTCACAGTATTATCAGGTTTACAGTAAGACTTCAAATTCTGTCATCTGTTATTTAATATCATGAATGGTAAAATTTGTATTTGATGCCATTTCAAATGTTAGTCCAAAACATATAGTCTACCTTTTTCATTATAATAGGTTTGACATTTATCATGAAATTACCCGGTAGGTATGTGTGGATTTATCCTGTTTCAAAATGCACATGTTCAAAGAGCAAGGGTTGAAAAATCTAGACAAAAAGGTTATCATGAGACTTAAATGCATTTCAACTGAGTATTATCTGATGATTGGTATATTTCACTTTACAATTGATTATTTGTTACTCAGGTTAACACTGTCATGTCAGGATCAACTAACTCTATTCCTGCTAAAGATCTTGCTGAAATTCTGCCAATATTTGAAGGACATTCTTATGGTTTTAACATTCAAATTACTTGTACTGTCACATGACCTATGTTGGTTACGTAACTATGTCATGTACATCCTGTAGGAGAAGTGGATAATCAATAAACCAATTTCAGTTGCCATGGTAACTACCAAAAAAAAAAACTTTTCTAATTTAGAATGTATTGTGCCCAAAGGAAATGTCCTCGTTTTCTAGTTAGTTGATATATTGTTGCATTCTGTGAGCTGCCCAATAACATTAAAGCTTGTATATTGTTGGCTCTTATGACTGTACATTGTATTACCATTACTAGTATATTTGTTCAAATATTTTTAATGAAAATAATAATCAGCTAAGCTATAGAGATCAAGGAATTATTATTTGTATCCTTTCAGACAACTGGAAGAATGTTATCACTTTAACATACAGCAGTGTCATCATCAATCAATCCTTTATCATATTCACTCATGAAATAACAAAAGTGGAATGTTATGTAATTACAGACTTATGACATGCTGGTATAAACATAAACACTGGAGGTACAGATCACGCTAGAGTTCTCACAGTAGTGCTATGAATGGAACCCTGCATGTAGCCTCTGTTATTGGCAGTCTGACATAGGTCTACGCTCTGTATGTAAACATGATATAAATAGCTGCATGCTTCATCTGATATTTCTAGTTTGGAGTAATTAATGTGTACTGATAAGAGTCCTGTATCGGTACACAAGTGTACAGTGGAATACAATATTTGTACACTTTGTATACTTCGTATTTGTCTGGGATCTGATAAGTATACGCTAAAACAGTTTTATTTAGCGGTTCGCAATTTTCAGGATTTTGCAAAATTTAAGAGAAAAAATAAATTCACAATTTGTTAAATTCACGTTTTCCAAGTATGTCAGAATATGTTTTGAGGGGTCAATTAATAACTTCATCAAACTCGGATCCTACTCACAGGCTAATCTGTTAAAATCATGTGTGCGGTGGTCACTGATGTATTCAACAATAATTAGTCCTGGCCAGGTGTAAATTGGTAATATTGTCTCCAGTGATTATAATAGTGGCTATCGGAAGTAAAAAAAACGGAAGTCTTGTTCACGATCAAACAGATCGTGAATTTCATGAAAAATACAGACACGCAAGTGATACCCGTTTTACAGTATTTAAGATGTCTTTACCGTATTGTATATTCTGAAGACCTGTCTGGTACAGAGTCATTGCCATGCTGATGTTACTGGTACTTGGACCGGACACTGATCCCCACATCTCCCACCATGATATAACCAAAAAAAATCCCTTGCTATGTCTCAAGAGGCATAAAATAATTTCACAACCACAGTCTGTTTATATTCCATGCTACGGAGTAAGAAAGTATGTCAGATTATTACTTCCCTAGAGTCAAATTGGATCAATATGTTTCTGGAACAACACCTTTGTTCGCCAATCTTCATCAATCTATACAGCTGTACACACATACACAGGGGACGGCTCTCAGTAGTGATATCCATTCCCTGGGCGCTGACAGGTCTGGCATATCACTGACAGAGACGGATGACAGTCTTACGTCACTACAGCAACTGCAACAACATCACCTGCAATATCAGGCAATATCATGCGTCAAGAAATATTACGTTATTGTTAGTTGTTTGGAATATTGTAGAAACCTATACAATAGTCATGCCAACCTAGCCTGAAATATTATGCAATATCGTGTGTTGAAAACTATTTCATTATTTGTCAGTTGCGTGGAATAATGTGGTCTGAATAAAGAAAGCGCATTAAGGATTGAAGTGTGATGGTTGTTGTTCAGGATGTTTAAAGTATACGAGTATAGCTTGTCAAGTGCTACGTCATGCTATCGTGGTAGTCATGAGAGTGAATATTTTATGCCAGTACATGATGATGAGGAAATTTCACTGAGATAATTGACCGAAATATCGATCCTGACTATGAATAAACAACTCCATATTTAAATAATCATTTCGCATATTTTGAGATATACATGTATATTGAGCGTACTTTGTGATATTGAGCGTACTTTGAGATATTGAGTATATTAACAAATTAAGATAGCATCAGGTAATAATCATGACAGATTGTATTAAGCTGTCAAAGTGGAACAGGAAGGGTTATGTGCTGTTGATTAATGTGGATGGTTCTTCTTGATTGGCTTCAGAATTCAGTCATGCGTGGTATGTATCTATAATGTATGTAATGCTGCGATAGTTTGACTAGGTTTGCCAACACCTGCAAACTGAGACGACAGAAACTGTAGGCCAAATATAGCCTATGTATCCTATTTTATACATAGATAGCATTCTTTTAGCTGAAGTCGATAGCATGACCAGCTGAAGCCAGTCTATAGATGGATTACTGTAATCTCATGATTTATACTATCATTATGCCCATTCAATCAAAAATTATATTTTCCTTATTTTTTTTATCAATAATAACAATTCTATTTAACACAAGTGCTTCCATGTACCTGGCCCAAAGGTTACGAAACATTTCAGAGTATGATTTCATGCTCTACTGAAATTTTGTATGGGGATTTGTGAAGAAAACTTAGTTGCACATGAAATTGTAATAAAAAAAAGTTTCGTAACCTCGGGGTCAGTACATGCTCACAGTGCTGTAGATAACACAAGTGTTTTCCATGACTGGTAACATATGGGTAATGACATGGTTCACAACACGTCTCAGTCTGTATGGTGAAGATCCTGTGTTTACTGGGATCTGTAGAGCATGGCGGGTACACTGTTTACTGGAGGCGAGATAAGTGACAGAGGAAGTTCACACAGGATTAGTCATATCTACTTACAATGATCTACTCCCACTTACAGCCTGATGTCTGCAATGTCAACTCTCTCTTGTCATGCTTGTGAGATGGTGCACAGGAATCTTGCTGTAGTATGTTGCTGATGCACATGTTGTCGCGGGGCTTGTGGTGATGTTGGAGATGGTGGAGGGATATGTCGGAATTTTGGAATTTATAGTTTGTTAAGAATTCAATAGAATTCCTGATTAAAAATTATATTTATTGCAATTTTTCTGTTGATAATTGGCTATTTCTGAAGGGCTATATAAGCATTCTGTTTTGCGCTTTGTGTTACATGTGTGAGGTTGAGTTTCACGGACATCAGATCCTTTGTATTGACAGAAAACATAGATTCAGCAACATTTGTCACACCTCATGCATGTTAGTCCTCATGTCATAGGTGTGTCAGAAACCAAACACAGTGGGTGTTCGTGACAAATTCATTGAATAACCCAGCTAGAAATCTGTTTGACCATGATGACCAGTGTCCAGGCAATGTCCTGTTTTCTTTCATGATTGGTCACAGGCCTTGTTAACTGACAAATTATTAGCTCTGTGAACACTAGGTGGAATGTTGGCACGTATGTAATGTAGATAACACAAAGGAAAGGTAAACATACATAAATAATCATAAGCATGGACTGTATCCAAGATTAAGTGAGAAATAACTCTGGTAAGAACGTAATCCTACATTGGGGCATGCTTTCATGACTGAGAGAATGACTGTAAATAGAAGTATGTCAATAAGCATTGCAAGTATACATATCCTTACATTTTAAATATAGACCCAAAATATTGATACAGTCAGTATCTGCTGACATACTTATATAAGTTTATCTGCTTCCTGTTTACTCATATTGTAAGTAATTTCAACCTCTATTGAAGCTGTAGACTATTGTAAGGAGAGCTAATATGTCGCACAGTGAAAGTTGAATAATCTTTAATCCGTCATCAAGAGAAGGGTGTGTTTTGGCTCGGCCCCAGTCAATTAGTGTGCTTTCAGAGCAGTGTGGATGGTCATTGAGGAAAGCTGCCTTTTGTGTATATGTACCTGACCTGGGGTCATGGAAACCGGTGACTAAGTTATCGCCCTCCCCACATGGAATGTCATATGTATGTACACTATTATACATTGTTGTTGGATAAATGCGTAAATTGTCATGGAACAACCCACTGGTTGGGTATAGTTGGGAAATTAGGAAGTGATTCAGGAATATGTTCGCATTGAATAAAGGAAATTGTTGTTGAGCTTCAGTTACTATGCTTTGTCCTTAGATATTCTTGGTTAATAGTCATCTCAGATTTCACTATGTTAAGGGATAGTGTATATTTGCTAGTGTACGAACAACAGAACAGTCCATTGAAAGGTGTCGAGTTCTGATCAGGTTCTGATTAAGAATGTCCCCCACCTTCTGGTGACACCTTTACGACTGAGTATAACACCCCAGAGAATGACACCCCCAGAGAATAACACCCCCAGAGAACAACACCCCAGAGAATGACATCCAAGACTATTATATTTTACACCATAGTACTGTACTCTAGCTATCACACCCCACCTGAGCCTAGCCTATTTCACACCACACCACACCACACCACACCACAGCTTATCATTTTTCACACCACATCATATACCCCAGCCAATCCCATTTCACACTACACCACATCACATCCCACATTATACCATTTATTTCACGCTACACAAAGCCACATTCCCTTACATCATATCACACTACATCATTCATATCACACCACATCACACATCATTCTATATCCATTTCACACCTCTCGTATCACACACCACATTTTCATCAAATTTGTCATTGATTAAAATAATTCAGAGTAAAATTAAGTAAAGAAAGTTAAGCAAACAAGTTAGTTTACTGAAATAAAACATTTCTCTGCTGTCATGGGCTAGATAATGTTATCGTGATATTTCCTTTTAGGATAAACATGAATTAGATATATGATGCACACTGTTAAATATATATTATTTTTGGTATGCAGTTAGATAAAAGTGTAACTGTTATCTGTGACATATTGCTGTGACTTGTGTAAGTCCTGACATCGCCGGCCTTGCAACATTCCTGGAATGGTGAGTCACAACTGCCTTGAAGGACACCGATTTACATCAAATTAGAAAAAGAAATACAAATATTTAATGTATTCCACATCCATTAATCTATCTTTGCTCTCCATGTAGACTGCTGTGTTAAGTGTCCTATAGGAATTCTAATGTTGAATTTGATACCTATACCCAATTCATATATCAATGAATCAGGGCTGTTATTATAGTACACATACCCACACACACATATACACATGCCCACAGAAGCATACATAAGCACATGGTAGAATAATATTTTCTGATCTAACAATGCATGAATAGATTCAGGTGCATGCCATAAGCGTTATAACCAATGGAATATGCATTTTTTATTAACAATATGCTAAAGCATATTTCATTAGATTAAAATTTATCAAATATGTGGTACTAGCAGTATAGTTTCTTTAGCTATTATTTAGTACTGGATTATGTGTGGGGGAGAGAGACAGACAGATAGAGAAATAGACACAGAATTGCAAGATCCTTCTTTTAGAACAGCATCTGACCTCAGTATTAACCCTCTCCCTGTTGGATTAAGCATTACTACTCATTAGGGCATAACTGGTTGCCTTCAGCATGTAGAGGGTTAATATAAGAACAGCATGTGCTGACCTCAGTATAAATATATTAATGTCTGACTGTATTGGTCCGAGATGATGTTTATTAACCTATAAGGACATAATGGGAAGGTCATAAAGAGTACATTTAGAAAATAACTGTTGTGGTTTGGAGGTATGAATATTGTTAGATCTGACTATTACTGCAGAAGTTCATATATCATGTAGGTAGTCAATTAAAATCTGGTAATATTGGAAAAATATCTATCTAAATTAGCAATATATATTTAATATCAGCAGTTGACTGACTGACCCTTGCTATGCTAAGATTGGCATACATTTTCATCTTTATGTGCATTGTATTGGCAACATAAAAATTGAAAATCTTTAGATGGAAAATAAACTCTTCTTATAAGTTGTGCATATTGATTTCCAAGTCTTAAGCCCTCCAAGGTAGTGTGTGAAGTAGAAGTTATTAGGTATAGTAAGTCTTCAAGTACTCAAAGCTATTGTGTGAAGTCTAAGTATACTAAGGTGGTATTTATTTGTTGTAACTGAGAACATGTCCACTCTCTGCGACTTCCTGCATGGAATTGCCCATGTTTCCTTGTGAGAACTGGTTCAGTGTGTGAGCGTGTGATAGAGTACTGAGAACAGAGATTATATACCCCAGCCCTCCACCTACCTCATTGTTCACCAGCAGGAAGAAAGTAACAACTAGTTGACTTTGACAATTGTAAACAGAAACCTTAGTGCATGGTCTTGTTTGTGTGCTCCACACTGTTACTGTGATCACTGATCGGCTGCACAGGGGCGTGGAAAGCAGATACTGTCAGAACTCAGTTCAAAACCACTCAATATTAAATTTATATTCAAAATAGTATTTTTTTATATTTCTTTTCCCAATAAATGTATTGTCAAATATACAAAAATGCTGTCTGAGTTCTCCCAGTATTCACTTTCCACGCCCCTGTGATCGGCTGTAGCTGTGGAATGATCATGTATGTAGTGTCTGGCACCATCTGTAATCAGTTGACCAGGGACAATCTTGACTTCAAGTTCTCCAGTGGTAAATAGCATTAAATAAAGACAACAGTGTTCGAACTAAAAATAATAATAAGGAGGTCATTCTTCATAGGCCCAATGTTATTGGTGGTAAAATCTGTAATTTTCAAGGGATCACACATATACCTTTACCATTGCAGATTTTCAAATGACCCCACTGACCCCCTGTTATTTCGACCACTGAGTCAATATACTTGTTCAACCTTTCAAGAAGAATCTGTGGGTAATGATTGTACCGTTAATGGTAGTTCATTTTGACTTCAAATTCTCCAGTGGTAATTAGCAGTAAATAAAGACAATATACTTGTTGAACCTTTTCAGAAGAGTTTGTGGTTTATGACCATATTGTTAGTTGATGATCAATGGACATG
>JAUTBV010115655.1:0-13692 GCA_032361325.1 Lepetodrilus fucensis
ATATAATAATAATAATAATAATAATAATAATAATAATAATAATAATTTAATAAAACATAAATGCTACACAATACATGCAAATGTATTTATGACATAGATTTGGATGTTTAATCTTTCCTGTCTACAGGTAACCTTATTTGGACAAAGCGCCGGTGCCCAATCGGCCATGATTCATCTAGTATCAGCAGACAGCAGTCAATTCTTCAGCAACGCCATCATAGAAAGCGCCCCTTTCACCATTCCTTACAAGAGCCACGCCGAAGCAGTACTCCTTGGATCTCATCTCGCAAAGCTTGTCAACTGTTCCGCAAGAGACATGAAATGCCTTCGCAACCGATCCAGCTCCGATATTGCGTACGCCCAATATTTAAGCAGCAAAAAGATTTCTTCTCTTAAACTTCTGGAAGAATTTGAACCGTGGGGCCCGTACGTTGACGGTAAGATTGTCGTGACCGAACCCATGAAATCCTTCGAGAAAGGTCACTTCCAGCGGAAGCCGATCATGATAGGCACCGTCTCGCAAGAATGTCAGCTTTATATCTACAGCGCTTGGGACAAACCGGTGGACAAGGTCGTCTACACGGCTATCGTCACGGCGACACATCCAAACCACATAATAAAAATAATGAAAGAATATCCGGCGGGTAGGTCCAAGGACGAAAGGGAGACGATGGTGGCGCTCGGAACTGACTACGTGTTCGGCTGCTCTTCACGTCACGTGTCCAGGGAGATGGTAAAATACGGAATATCAGACGTGTGGATGTACATTTACGATCACGCGTTCTCCTTCCCGGGGTGGGGTGATATCACGTTCTGCCAGGGGTATGTCTGCCATGGCTCCGAGGTTCCGTTCGTGTTCCAGTCGGCTGGGTTGGGCGGATTCAACTACACAGCGGATGAACTGGTGCTGAGCGACCAAATGATAGCATACTGGTCCAACTTCGCCAAGACAGGAACCCCGCAAGGAACAGCAGGCCCGCTGAAAAGTCTACCGGAATGGCCGCGATTCCATCCTGATGGCGAATGGCCGTTTTTACACTTCCAAACACCTACCTCGTTTGTGGATAAAAACTATAATAGATATTTATGCGACTTCTGGGATGAAGTCAAATACAATAATTAAATGGCTACATGTCATGAATTAGACGGATATTTATTAGTAAACAGTTGAATATTAAAATTGCTAAGTGGTTTGTTATGGTGTACTTACTGTATAATGTAACGCCTAAATTGAAATAAAACAATATTAATTGGATTTTGTTTTTCATGATATAGGTAAGTTTAGACGTGTGTCGATGTAGAAGAGGTAAGATCTAATAAAATTGGACATCAGGAATTCAGAATGAGCATTTAGGCCGGTGACTGGTGCGAATGATATAATTTATGACAAGTTTACACCCCTGCTGCGTCGTAAATATAACGGAACAGTTTATTCTCATAATTATCACATACAGTGATATGGAGAATGCATAAATTTACATTTGTGTATGTACATACAGATATATTAAGGGAGCATGCGCATCCATATCCTCTCACACCGGGATACTTTATTACGCTCAGGACTCGCTGAAGTGTGAACGTGATTAAAGGTACCCTTGGGGTACGAGGATGACGCATCCCATGTTTAATGAATCTAATTAGACTACATGAGGATAGTACTTATCTAATGCTAACGACATTTTCAACAGAAGGGTATTTACAGTAATACGGTGGTAAATATAATTCTCTAAACATTTGGAGTGAATGACAACATGATATTCGTCTAGTAATGTAGCATTACACAAATTATATTTTCCACATCAATTGCATGTTCTAAATTGTGTACGTAAATCATTAGGTAAAAATAATAAATAATAAATAGGTAGAAAACTGTAAGTGTGCGTGTGCCGGGGGACTAAATTTGTTAACTATATTTTACTAACGCTTCATTTACTTTATTTAGGGAATTAGAATTATTATTAACCGTAATTTATAGTTTTATAAGGTAATTATTATAAGAGTAAATTAAGATCTGTTAATTAGTAGTAAAACCTTTCTGTTTATATCTTATATTCCTATGTAATAAATGTAAATTATATTTTTCTCATCTATTTGTTTCTTTATTATTTTAACCGTTGAAACGGTCAACTAGCACGCCCAGACCGTTTCAATTGGAGAGCGTGCCAGGATTAATGAAATTCCTGTTCCTGACGAGGTACGTCGGGACCTATCTGCAGACCTCACCCGCCTTCTCGGCGTTCACACCCTGAAGGTGGATCCGCCGGTAATGTCGGGTGAAGTCGTGCAGCTTGACGATATTTTATTGGGTAACTATAGCTACATTTCACGCATATCCCACTGGTTTACACTATTTTCAGAATTTAATACCACTCTAGGCTGCAATTGACGTCATTACTTGGAATCGGGGCGAAGTTGGAGTTTCAGAAAATAAGCATAGATAAAAAGAAAACTAAAAAAAAATATCGGAACTATCGATAGTCAATCATACTATCGCCAATAGTTATCGACTTTTAAAATTGCTATCGGGACACACACTATCGCAATAGGTCGACTTATCGACTTATCGTTACACCCCTAATTGTAACTAATTTTATTTGTTCATGTTTTCATTGTCCCTAGGTCTAAAAGTTGAACATTGGCTGTATAAGTAATTGATGGGAAAATACTAATAATTGCAAATTCCCATCAATTACTTATACAGCCAACGCTATATTACTAAGTTCATTGTAAATTATTTGATAAACTTGCCCAATTCAGCCCAAAATATTTGTCTTTTGCTTTTAATGGCATAGAAAAACTGGAGTAAATACTGTTGCTTTAGGTCAAGACAGCGGAACTTACTGTCATGCGCAGTGTAGCTAGACAGCAGCCAGCTGAGTGGCAGAAGAGGAAACAAATGCTGAGAACTGCATGTTAAAGGTATTACATTGGAGCGTAATTATATGTAATGTCTTTACTGTAACACCTATAATTACTATATAATTATTATATAATAACTGTATTATACTATATAATTACTATGCTGACTACTATACTAATTACCGACTATTTCTTTATTTGCAATATTGCAGATCACAAAATGAAATCTAGGTCTAGAAGAAATTTGACATTAATTAATTTACAGAATCTGTTTTCTCTTGATATATATCTTTCCAGTAACAATATTTTAAATAACAGTAAGTTTCGTTATCTATGTAAAAATAAATATACGTCAATTGGAATGCTGGAAGATGGATAAATGCTATTTTATCTAAAACAGAAAACGTATCGTTACAGGAAAGACATGCTATACTGTCACCAAAATGTGTCATCTTTTGAGAATGACTCATATACGTAAATTCGGCAGGAATAACATCCAGAATTCATGGAAAAGAACGGGTAATAGCTTAATATACGCTATTAGTGGCTGGATTAACCAATCGTCGGATATTAATATGACATTGCAGTAGTGCCATGGTTGTAGTACACCGTTAGTGTAATAGCATCCGTTATTGCTGTATATTCCTCGTAAAATACAACATAATACTCAGCATCTTAGTTCTTTGCAGAATGGATATGTTCATGATTTCAATTTGTTAGTGCATAGTATGTAAAACCTGGATTTTCTGTTGAAATTTAGACAGGATACCTGCAATCTGGGATAGGCTTAGCACACACAGGACCGACAACTCTGGCAGGCAGATCATAGCTGTAACATAGCGGATAAGATAACGTAGCTACTAGGCGTATTGTAGCGTACAACGTCTCGTCTTCGGAGCTTGATGCCCCAGGTTCAACTCCCGTCCGGGAGCCCGGCATCAATGTTTAGTTCTCGAAAGTTACTGTTCTGACGCGATAGGATGCGCTGTCTATATCATGGCAATTAATACGGTTAGCATCCTCGTAACATTCAGCGCTACGGATGTTGCGAGTTATCTCCTGCCTTGAACTCACAAGCCGTGATACAAATGAAATACTCTTGAATATCAATATTTGATTTCTGTAATACGAGGCCAATTGTCCGTGTACAAACAAAAGTTCATGGTCATTATTATGTTAATTATGTGAGAAGAAATATACAACAACGAATACTGACAGATCGTTATTCACCGCATTGGTTATTCACTTAAGGATTGACTGGAATATGTTTTGCGGTCATCGAGGTATTTTACGTTCATACCTCGATGAACGCAAACAATATTCCAGTCAATCCTTATAAATAAATAACATAACATATTTGTGGGGAATTATTTGATTCAATAGTCTGAAATAATGCATCAATGATGTTAGTCTACATTTTATAAGCGGCGAATTAATATTTTGCCGACGTCAAGCATAGATGACATCATATAAAACGTGACGTCACAATGCCACCTAGGAACATTTCGTTCATTGAAGTATAAATGCAATGTTTTGGGGACGTGGACCAATCAGATTGCCGGATTCACATGCTATTTATTTATTGCTGTATGTAATGTACGAAGGTAGAAGGCATGTTTCCTAAATTTACTACAGTAAATATATATATTATTGTGTTGACAAGAGACAATAAAATGTAACAAGATGGGTATATTTTGATAACATAATGGTGTAGATGAGAATACAGAGAGAATATTAATAAAAAAGATTAAATGAATCTTCTACGATGTCGACATCGTTTCAATTACAATATTCACAGATAATAGCAATGAATGAACGAATGAATGAATGAACTAACCAGATGTAATGGATTGCAGCGTAGGATTTCAACTCTAATATGTGGACTGCGCAAAGACTGGATTTCCAGAGTATTTATTGGCTTTAACATTCGACGCGTCATGGACTCGTGAATAATTAATGAGCGGGCGGGCTTCCTCGCGGACATACAAGGAGCAGAGCATCCTTTCACGAAGCTGTCTTATCCACTAAGAGACCATAGTGTTCTCTTAGTCGATAGCTAATACACTGCAAAGAGAGCGCTATGGTATCTTAGCAGATAAGAGAGTTTTGTAAAAGAATGCACTGGTCTACAAAATAAACTGATGTCCAAAAGAAACGATACATCCCACCGTTAGAGATACAATTGTTATCATGTGACTCTATTATCATGAACACTTACCCATGTATATAGGTACACATTTCTTGGATTATACCAACGTGTGCGCTACACGGAATCCATGGAACATTTGCAAGAACTCGATTTAATATATTTTATTGTCATACTACAATTATTGTCATACAGGTATATGTATATATCGCATGAAGGTGGTTAATTGACATATGTCATATGGAAACTTAGACATGTACCTAGTCATTACCCAATTTAATTCAAAAGCTGAAGCATTGTGGCTATATACTCAACACATGGAGACATTATTATTCCAGTGTATTTCTACTACGCTACCATACACCCATCTCCCCTAGGGAAGGGTACAATTCCGAGCTTCGCTTACTACATTATAGCCCTTCCCATCATTCCCCAGCAGCTAAATATAGCAGGCAAATTTACACTCTGGCGGTAGAGTAAGTTGTCTCCTCTTGTATAAACGTTGCCAACACGTCCAAAATGGCGAAAGGTTCGCTGTAGAAGTTCGTGAGCGATATCTAAACTAAGTTTGGGATTGAATATCATACAGATAGGCCCTAATCAGATAAAAGACTAGAGAAAACGTTATTGTTTTGATATGACATCCGTATATTGCCCATACTTCCAAAATGACTCCTATCGTTTAAGCGTACACTGCAGAGCAACATGGTAACATATAGCAGGTATATATATTAAATAATATATCACTTGAAAACACAGTAGCGAACCACAATTGGAAAATATCGGATAAAAGTCTCAGAATATGACAGATACAATCTCATTAACAACGTATTGGTACAGATGTAGTTCAAACCAGCGCCACAAAGCAGAAACTCTGCCTTTTCCTAATCATATATAATTACATGTATGCTAACAATTGTTTGGCTTCTTTTTATCGATCACACGATTTGCGCAGCAGATGGTGGCCTTGAATGACGTAGATGACGTTAGATATAAGTTCTCCAATAATGCCGGACAACTGCGGAATGGAAGACGACGGCGCAGGTGCAGCAAGTCAAGGTAGTTGAGGACGTTCAGTTCCTTAACTATGGTAGAATCAGGAGTAGGTGGATCAGTGTCAGGAAGAGCTACATCTATAGGAAACAGAAGCCAAGTCGCAAGCTTATTGAAGGACCACGTCCCACTCCCACACGTATGAAGTCTCTTCATTGTCTTCAGTTTCTTAGCTGTAGTAGAACCAGGAGCAGGAGAATCAGAGGCAAGTCCTACAGGAAGAGACACATCTCTATAAAGTAAGGCCAAATATTGCAACAAACAAGTCAATCATGAATTCGCAGCATAATTTCATGGAAAAACACATTGTTTTCAATGACAAAAGTGTTCTAATTCCATTGGAGGTATTGGAGGTGGGGTGGGATGGCGGTGAGGTTAAAAGTAGGTGAGGTTTATACCATTTTTAATTGATTCTATATTGTCTTGATTTTTCTCTCACGGTTGGTCATATGTATGCATGTATTTATGTTCTTTATGTCTACCTATGAGCGAGACGTTAACAACTTTTCTGGCTTTTCTGGCTTTCTTGTCTGTCTGTCTGTCAGTTGGGATGGATTATGACCACTTGTTACTGGGGAAGAGGTTCACATGGTCAACTGATCACTGGGTAGTGCTACAGTCATACTAAGTTATATATAGAATGTAAATGGTATTATTACCAACAAAACGCCATTTGATTTCGCATTGCAGGTCAAGTATAGATATTACATATATAATGGATGAGCAATATATTGTGCATACAGACGGTTCAACGACGGATGCCTTACTCCAGGTTACTATGCAGTTTCGTACGTTAAGTCTACAATGAATACGGTAGGTCACATTGACGCTTACATGATGATACATTAAAATTAGTTCAGCTGCATCCCAGCTCAGTATAAGCATCCAGTATGAGCGGATTGCACATTCTGTTACTAAATTCATTTGGAGAACAATTTTTATTTCCCCAACAAGTATCAATATAATATGACCTATTCACGAATACACATAGGAAATGTGAAAGTGGCGGGCTTGTTTCGTTATCTATGCGGGTATTTGGGATGCAAGTCATCTGCTTTACGAGCACACAAAAAGGTGAAGAAACTCTATATATTGTTTGATTCACATATCCTCAATTTAAACCAACTTCTGTGACTGTTGCACACAGCTGTGAACATTTTTAAATCAGCATGAGTAGCATTAGTGCGCTATTGTTCCAAACGGTCAAAACACGAATGATGTCAATAGTGGCAACGTATCGACATGTCGAAATTGTTATATATATATATATATATATGCGCTTGTAGTTAATCGTGGGTAGTAGCACGACCAAGTTCAGTGGCTGGTCGTAGATAGTTTTTCAATAGTCGTACTACAAGTCTTTGGTGGGTTTCCGTTGTCGTAGTTAAAGGCATAATATCACAGATATTTATCGTTGTTTTGGACTAGTTCTTAGCTATAACTATAAAATCCTGTTTGTACTTCCAAAAAGCTTTCCACCGCTGTGTGTTTGACAAATCTTCACTGCAAAACCCCTGCGACTCCAGAGTTGGGTTAAAAATCAAATACGGCCAACGGCTTCTTAACATCTGATGCAAGGGGACATAACTCTAATGTCTGCTCGCATCGTTCTTAGAACAGTGATTCATCAAAGACAAGATAAATAGCGGAACGTTCCCATATTTAACATAAACTATGATTTGTTTTATAACTATCGAGTGCTGGGGGATATGTACATCACTAAATAACAACTTTTGGGTGGATAAATCAAGCGTAATTAGTATCAGATGGAAACTCGTTTGTCCGATTATACAGGTCTATCAACTGTGATATTATGCCTTTAAGAACAAATAGGGCCATAAAAACATCCATTCCAAATTGTATAAGACTAATTAATAATTCACTAAAATAAATTTAAGTTAAATTGTGTCATGTTTATATTTGTTCATGTTCATGACACAACTGGTCGAATGACTTTAGAAGCATTTGTATAAAGGTGAACGAGAACCTGAGAGTAGTCAATTGCGTTGCACATGTTCTAATTATTTCAACTAAGCACCTTACCCGTTAATAATGTAGCGCTATGTGAGCATGCTTTCGAACAATGGATCTGGCGCCATATCAATGTTCACACATTAGTATTATTGAATGCATTTAATACTATATCAAGATAATAGATACAGCACACAGTTACTTGTGCCTAAAGGTTGAACTATCTATGAAATGTCAAGTAGGCTAATTATCATAATGCTACGATTAAATTAAATGTAATAGAAGTTCACGATCAGCAGTTATTGTAACTTCACTCATGTCACATAGTGCGTGTGTACGTATTTAGTGGAAGGAATATGGGCCCTGGAGAAATAACATTATAATTAATTGTTTCAATAATAAACTCACCCGATTTGTACGTTTATACCCCGTTCACATGCATGCTTTTGTATAGGTTTGCAAACATACATATACACACGCGTGTGTATACCTGTCATGCGAACGCATTTACACATGTAAGCAAATTTCCATCAGGAGTAAATTTGCATTGTCTGCCGGTCATCAAATATAATGTTGCACGTGTGTACATTTGCCCTGTATGTAAATGGTGTCATGCGAACGCATAGCAAGAATACACACGTGTGCTTTTCCAATTTGACAAGGTGTAAAATTATATGTTGTTTTATTTACATACCTTACGTTGCATCCCGTAGACTATGCTGGATAATAGAAGCGAACATACATTTTAAGTACACGGTCATTATTAACGGCGTATTAACCCATTAATGCCCAACTTTTTTTCTGTGCTCAAATGTAGATATATTATGATAGAATATGATGCACAATGAACAGAACTAACAGTTGTTTTGAGAAAAAAATATTTAAAAAAAAGTTATGATAAAAAATATCAGCGCACCCTCACAGGGTACATGGGCATGAAGGTCCCCAATTTTTTCAAGAGTACAGTATATGTTAAAACTCGGGTCCTAAATGGAATAATTTGTTTTATAGTAGGATTCTTTTAAATAGAGCCCTTTTTTAAAATTATGAATTATACAGGAGTGAGCCTAGTTTGCTTTATGTTTTCATTGAACCCTGACCTCGTATTTGTGCTAGCTCTGCGCGATAGGGTCATGCATATGGCGTCGTGATAAATCACGGACATTTGAAAGACGAACTTCTCGGTACGTACATTTGTTAACATGATGGGTGTTTTATAACTAATAAATCATCAAAGAACACATTACTATATGGTGAGTGAGTCGATTTCGTGCGCGTTTCATTTCTTCGTTTCATTGTTTGTTTCTTCCTCTACCTCCAGTTAGAGGGAATATATCAAAAGTCACATGGAAGTGGCTTACGGCCTGCAGACCCTGGGCTTGTTTTCTGCTGAAATCACAATTTGCTATGCCTGCATCATGTGGGTGCGACGTAAAGCATTAGTCCAATCCCCAAAAAAAGCACCATGTCTGGATTATCTGTTTTATCGTGACAATATGGTCATTGATATTTCCTATCTGAATAATGACATCCAATAATTGTCTTTTAGATATGTCCGAGCTCTGGGTGCGACATACATGCGACTGGTGGGAACTTCGTTGGATTGTTACAAGTATCTGGAGCCACTCTACTATGACTACCGCAAGTTGCGCAATATGGACAGATCTGGAGGTAACATTATTGCTCAATCTTGATAAATTTGTCATTTAATGGATCGTGACGACACGTTCCTGTCATATTATGTCTAGTATGCACATGACAAATCCCACATCAAATGGGGACCTCAAATCAACCTGAGCCATAAGAGTAGTTTGCTGGTTTAGGCTCCCAAACACATGCTACAGTAATACAGATTTTATAATAGAGCCATAGTAACTTTAACATCTTTTGGTATCGACCTGGGATTGAATCGGACTCGTCGCCCATTGGTGAGATATTCTTGCTGCGGCGTAAAGATATCATTCAATCAATCCACACTCCGGACTGATGCTCCAACCATCAGTCCGGAGCCAGCTGCTGTTTGGTACCTCTTGTAATATCCAATGATTGTTTTACACTATGAACTTTTGTAAATTGTGCATAATAATTTACCCTTTGTTTCAGGTTTTGAAATAATTCATATGGATGAATTGATAGATAATTTACTCAGAGAAGAAAGAATGTTTGACATCATTCTTCCAAGAATACAGGTAACTTATCTTTTTATCAAAACGCTAACCATAGATTGATCAAAAGTCAATAATCTGGTTGTTGAGCAGGTTTGGGTTTTACGCTATATTTATCATTCGAATTATGAATT
This sequence comes from Lepetodrilus fucensis, assembly GCA_032361325.1. Classification (NCBI taxonomy): domain Eukaryota; kingdom Metazoa; phylum Mollusca; class Gastropoda; order Lepetellida; family Lepetodrilidae; genus Lepetodrilus; species Lepetodrilus fucensis. The sequence continues at coordinate 10,329 of JAUTBV010115655.1, forward strand.
TTCAGAAGCGTAATGTCTTAGAGGAAACCAACCAGCTGGAAGCTCGCGTCAGTGCTGTGGAGGAAGATCTGGAGGATATGGAAACTGATGAGGAAGAGGAATTGGTTATGGTCAGTGTAGGGAGCTGTGAGGGCTAAACGTATGGAGCATTAAATATAGCATTGGTACACTCGCATATACCGGCTTCAATTTCCGCACAGACCTTTTCCACGCAGACTTTGATGCCTCAGATAAACCGGACACTGAAGTCCTGAATCTGAAGTCCCGGTCCTGTCTAACGCTAATTATGGCATATGCATATAACCGACAAGAATAGCCGGTCCCAATGAGTATGGAGTATGTTATATGCGAGGTCTACTGTATATATCTTGGAATGAAAAGCAAAACATAAAAATCAGCTTCTTATTCTGTCAGTTATTCACTGATCAGCTAATTTAGGTGTGTGTGTGTGTGGATGGTAGCACAGTGGTAGAATGTCAGCCTTCTGAGCCAAAGGTCCAGGTTCTGAGATTACAGACTCCTTACCAGAAACACTCGCTTGCCAAGATTACAAAACCTTTTAATACAACTTCATGCTCATGTGCAATATATTGGCTAGTTCATCATCAACATTATTCACTTTTAAACTTCTTAGTTTTAGCACACATATAGTAACATAGTTAATTGCTTTAGTGTCGCAAATGGGTGAAAAATTCCAGCAGCGACATTAAACTCCATATACACTCACTAACTCATCCTCATGTTCAAATATGGCGATTTGTGAACAAAACTAAAAACAGTTGGGGCCTGATTTCAAAACCACCCCTTATAGTTTGTAAACCTGGGAAACACTGCTTAGTTAGATAGCTTTTTGTTTTACAGGAATCCAAACGAAGTCCCTCTCCAGAAAAGTCCCGGAGTCATAGAGATTCCATTAAAAATAATCGCAGTCCGTCACCACGGTACCGGAGAAGTAGGTCACGGTCACCACACAAAAGGTTAGTTTAGTAACATATTTAGCTGTTGCCAGTGGGTGGTAGCGCAGTGGTAGAACGCTTGGACTTCAGAGCCAAATGTCCCGAGTTCAAATCCCGGGGGCCTGGCATCAATGTTCGCAAAAGTTACATTTCTGATGCGATATTGATAGGATGCACTGTCTGTAGAGTGGCAATGCAGTCGTCATCCTTGGTCGTGTCAGGACCAGCCGGTGCTCGCAGATTTACTGCAACATTCAGCGCTACGGATGTTGCAGGTTAACTCCTGGCCGTAACTGACAAGTTGTGATATTAGTGAAAGATTCTAGAATGCGACTAGTATTTCTGTTTTATGACTTAACAAAGGGTGTATTCAATTCATCACTTGATCAACCCTAAGGTGACACCAAGTGTTATGAAATTTCCAATAGAACACCTCGTCCCGAGAGGTCTGGAGAAAGCAGTTCAATCAAAGAACTGCTTTCTTCCTTCAGCATCCTTTCAATCTCCTGCCGTTTGATTCAAGTACTCACTACGCACGTACCATCACCCCCCCCACCCTACACCCCCCACCCCCCCACACACTCGCATCAGTAGCGTGATGAATCAAATACATGTACAAGCCAGTGTTTGTGTACTTTAGAGACAGAGATAAAAGTCCACGACGACACAGGTCAAGGTCACGGGATCGAGACAGGAGACATGGGCATCGATCTCACAAAGATGATGATGACAAGTATGTATTAGTTTACTGGAATACAGGAGATCTGTAATTATATACAATACAATATTGCAACATTCTGTCACTCATTGTTGCACTAAAATACAAAGTCATTTCTTCATTTTATTCAAATAGTACAGCCCTTACAGTTACCTTACTACAGCAAACTGCTTTAAAATGTTGTTAAAGTACCAAGGAGCTACAAATAATATGTTACGATAGTAATATTTTGACAAAATATTTTTCAGACGTAGGAAATCCAAGAAGAGTAAGAAAGACAGGAAGGACGACGATAGACATCGAGAACGCGACCGTGACAGACATCGACAGCGAGACCGTGATCACGACAGACACGACAGAGGTCACAGGGGTCGTGACCGTGAGATCAGAGAACAGAATGAACTCAGAGCCAGGCTAGGGCTTGCACCTTTAAGACCTTGAGAGCGTTGTTTGTGAGAGAAGCGTTGTTTGTGATTGAAAGATGACCGACATGATGCTGAAGGAAGAAATTAATATCTTTGAATGAAAGGAAGAATTTGATCCATCTCAGTGATTAACAATCTTTCAGGATTGGGTGGACTGTAAACTGTTTTTATTCTGTGTTTAGTTTCACAATGTCCCATGTGTCATGCAAAACCCTGGGAATTCGAACCTTTTGTAAATATGTAATAAAATTCTAAACCATTGTGCAAGTATTTTTCTATTCAAACAGAGAATAATGTTTTGCTTTTTTTATCGTTCCACGCCGTACAATTTATTACATATTTAATATGTCTGATAAATGTGGCAACAGGATTTGTTCATGACAGAAATGTTCACGAAAGTTACCTTCCTGATGCTGTCTGTCAGTACTAGCCGGTGCTGCAGGTTTACTACAACATCCTGTGCTAGATGTTGTGGGTTTCCTCCTGCCATAAACTGACAAGCCGTGATACAATTGAAAACTCTTTTTAGTATTCAGGGTGGGTGGGTGGGAAGTTCATTACCCACCCTGGGTTATTCCTTCATCATACAGGTCTGGGCGGAAACCATTTTATTTCAGGCCCTGACTCAGTGGAGAGCTGGGCCAGCAAACAGTTAGACAGATAAATCTTTATTATCCAACAACAAGGGGAAATTCGGTTACGCCATATAGGCACACATGCATGGTAAACACAAAATTGACAAGATAATATAGTAGAACATGAACAGGAATGAATGCATTTGACATGTAGTATATACTAACTTATTTTAGCTAATTATTAGTCGGATACAATTTGGGTTTAAAGGCATAATATCACAGATGTTTATGGTTGTTCTTAGCTACAACTGCAAAATACATTCACTTGACATACATAAAATCATGTTTGTACTTCCAAAATCCTTTCCACAGCTGTTTGGTAGACACATATCTATATCTACTAGTGCAACCCCCTGTAATCTACTGATAGACCACCTGAATATGGTCGTATTGTTATTTCCTTAATTATGTCAATGCAAGGGGACATAACTCGGTGGTACGACTTGAACATGTAATACGCACATCTAACGTTTTCTCGTAATTCGTTCATAGTTCAGTAATGCATCTAAGACAATATAAATAGCGGAACGTTCCCTATATTCATATAAAACATTAATATTTTGATAACTAATGAGTACTGGGTAATAAGTACATCAGTAAATAACAACTTTGGGGTGGATAAATCAAGCG
>JAUTBV010115666.1:0-13691 GCA_032361325.1 Lepetodrilus fucensis
CCCCACCCCCCCCTTTCTACAGAATGATCGTAGTGCTACAAGTCATAACTTCTTAGCAACTTCATGATAATATACAGCAATTACTACTCATACTCTTGTAGCACTACAATTGTTCTCTGGAATGTAGCCCCTGTTTGGACATATTGGTTTATAGATTTTAAAAGTGAAGGAAAATCTAAGGATGATATCATTTATTTTTTCTGTTAATCCAACATCAGAGTTTAAGAGGAAAACAAGATATAAACCAATTAATGCCAGCCATTTTTCTTACACAAGACACAAGCAGGTCAAGGAGAACTTGTTTTCTATGACAGATCCTTCAAAACATCAATTACTGTGAATTAGATATCCGTGCCGAACTTTGACCTTATCTGCACGTGACTGTGTGCAACGAGACACATCCCCTACGGGTCCCCAGATCAAAACAACGTATGGTGTAAATGGCAAAAGTAAAGGATTCTGATATGCATTGGCAACCTTGGCCTCTAAAGCCATGTGTTGTTGAAGCCGCGCATGTTGGGAGGGAAGTCTTATGGTGCTAACAGACCTCAGTTAACTTTCACTCGGGTGTATCTCAATGATAAATTAACTGACATGTGATTAATTCAATTGCATTAGCCGAGTTTCCACCAGATTTGGAACAAATGTCAAATACATGTCTACACTAAGTAATCATTATGTACAATGCTTATCATTCTGTCAGTGAATGAGACAGAATCAGGTAATATTAACATGATAGTGGACTACATAATCAGGGACTATAATCAAGAACTATTAGCAGGCACAATAATTGAGCATTTTAATCAGACAATTTTATTGCATACTGTACGGTAATTAGGCACCATAATAATGGAAATACATGTACAATCAGCCACTATGAGCTGAAATTACAATCAGTCACTACAAATCATGACAATTGGATACTGAAAGTACCTCAACACAAGAATTAATTGAACTTGAGTATATTTATGGAAGTAACAATGTCAGACCCTAACCAGTACTGTTTCACAGCAGTTGTACGTAGAATAAAATCTGAAAACTAGAGGGATCTATGCCATGTGTACGAGCAAGAAATGAGCGATTGTTTTTTCAAACTTACCATAGCATTGCAACTTGTGATATGTGCTCAAACAATGATTTACTAAACAGCTGATGAAAGGTCTCTGTTAACCTCTTCACTGCTGCCCAAAACACATGCACAATGGAACAATTCAACAGGGGGAAGGTTAAGAAATGTAGTGTGTATGATCTATGCTGAGATAATGCTCAAACAATAACTTCATTAAAGGTCTCTCATAAGAAATGTAGGATCTTTTTATTACTTTTCACTTTACACAACTTCAGTTGTAAAGCTGGCATTTATATATTTAACCATTGACAGAGTGAGAATGGTTTGTTATTCCCTTTACCAGTAGATTTAGTGGACTTGGATGATCTTACTTGATGGTAAAAGACTAGAAAAGTTTCATCATAATTGTTGTCTATTTATCTCCTCTTCCTCCTCCTCCTCCAATCCTCCTCCTCCTCCTTCTCCTCCCCTTCACATAGAAACTACATAGGTGGTAGTCAGTGCAAATTCTTCAAACGTATTTATGCGAATCAAGAATATGATTATCTACTTGTCTGTCATGTCTATATCTATACATCTCATCATTGTTGACTAGCTACTCCTCCCTCTTCCCATCAATACTACATAGTCGGTGCGAATTCTTCAAAAATATTTATCCGAATCAAGAATATCATTACCTATGTGTCTATCATGTCTATAGGTAGATCCTGACTCAAAAGTATCTCAGTAGAAGTTGATGGAGTTGGGTTAATAGATGCTGGCATTTCCAAGATTGATAAGACTATTCTCCTTTCCGCGTGTTTGTTGTTGAAGATTACCTGTCTTCTCGCCAAAACCTCGGTGTAACTAAGCCTGGATTACTTCCCCCTTCCTGTCATGACCAATCGTAAAATAGATGTCGTAATTCAGCCCACAGACACAGTGCTAATGTAATTCCATGGTATTTGGTTGACGGTGTATATGATTTGCTGAGACAGGTACATATTTTCGTCATACATTCTGGGTATGCTTTGGTAACCGTGGAAACACAGTAGCAGCGCTGATTGTACTAGTGGTACCACTACGGCTGATGATCATTGCATTCTTTGGCATTTATGCATTTTATTGTTAATCCTGCACTTGAACCCATACATTAATGGACCCACTGGCAACTGCAGTGTGTTATAGAAATATCGGAATACTGCGGATTATTTCATACTTCTGATCATTCTAAGCTGGTATTGGCGTTAATGGAAAAGATGTTGTCATAGTAGTAGGATATACATGGCTGTATAGGTTTTCTTGGTATCATCTCAAATTCCAGTTATGTTTGGAAGTTTTATTCCAAGAATGTAATATTTGCTCACCCTTATGTTATATAACCGCTGGTCTATAAAACGATCGTAGCTCTACGAGAGTTATGACTTCCTACTCATATATAGTGAATTACGACTTGTAGTACTGTAACCATTCTTTGGAACCGGGTCCCAAGATTACGAAACATTTTTTAGTACGATTTCATGCTCGACTCAAAAGTTCTATTCACAAATCCCTGTATTAAATTTAAGCTTTTGCATGAAATCGTACTCAAACAGTTTCGTAATCTTGGAGCCAGATCTTGCACTACAATTAAGATGTTATTCGACCATTCCTGTGAAAGTCTGCAGGGTGATCTGTATATATACACATATATAATCTGTATACTGAGTATGATACACAAGTGTGTATATGAACGGTACGCGGCACAGATGGGCGAGTATTTACTTGGGCACGTGTCTGGTTGGGAGCATCGTGACTGGCATTCTCTACTGTAGAGATGGCGAGAATACCATCGCAGATAATATTTGTGGCCTACATTAGCTGAGAATTTGACTTAAAGGTTCACAGCTCTTCTGGGAATTTCACGTAGTATAATGCAGATAGTGTAAGGAGAGTTGAAGTTGTGTAAGGAGAGTTGAAGTTATGATAATACTGAGTTCATAACCAATGATACCTGCAATAGCAAAAGTATAAGAAATATTGTGTATATAATCATACTGACATTTTGACATCTTCATACAAAAAAAATACAAAATACAAATACAAATAGTTTAACAATTGAATCAAACTCTAGGATGATGTTCCATCCATACAACATAGGTTAAAATATACAGTTTTTTGTTGGATGGACTTTGTTATGGAACCTTTTTCTAACAATAATATCTAATATTGTAATCGTCACTTATGGGTGAAATATTCCCACTGCAATGAACTACACTAGTTCAATCTATCAATCATGGCACCTTTAAAAGTGTATCCTTCTTTATCTTTTCATGGATATTTTACATGGTTGCCTGGTTTCCTTTAAATTATCACAATTAAAACATGTTCCATTCTATTCCTTCAAAATCAACCCAAGATATGAAATTAATTCCGCTATTAATTAATCTTCACAATTCACAAATTGCAAAATGGCCTGCTTAGCTACTCTTAAAAAACCCACAATGATTTCCATCACAACATACAACCGGATATATATTATTGTATCTGTTGAACCTATGAACTGTTAGTAGGTGGATTGAAGTCAGTTCAACACAGGATTCCTGTTGGTGATTTCAGAGAAGCTACTGCTATCTGTTCTCAGCATAACCTCCCAAGATACTTCTCATGTAGGTGTATTGGTAGAAGTCGAGCAAAGATTTACAGATGACCTGAGTAACCCCTGAGAAATGGAAGCGGCATGTCGGATCATGTTTCCACTTTTTACCTGTTTCAAAGCTGGCCTCCATCTTTAGTTGCTGAGAATGTGGAGTATGATGAAGCATGACCAATCGGATGGTCTCTACAGAACAGACAGGCGGCCATGTTTTTTTTTGTTCAAATCCTACAGGTCTTGACTCTGTTTCTTTCTTGTAGATAACCATGTTATATCCACCGCAGTCAATAATTTAGTAAACAAGTGTCAGAAGATAATGTTTCTTGTTTTTTTCTCTGGTTGCATTCATCACGCTTATCAGCATTCTCAGATTGTAAATATAATTTGAAAAACAAAAAACAATTCCAGTGTTCCAATGTTTCCTTGGGTATTCAATCCACAGACTGTTTATATAACTCTGAAATTATCTAATCCTATTTCTGTGTCGCGATATAATATATTTTTTATTTTACAATTCTGTTTTATCTTAAATGCACTCTGTCACACTTTTGTGAATTAAATAGGATATAAGTAAATTATATAATTTTCTGTCAGAAAGCACTATATATATGCTATTCTGAATTAAGTTACACTGCTTTGGTTCCATATAATATTAATATTGGGATGTGAATTTTAGGGGCGGGATGTAGTGCAGTGGTAGAATGTTGAACTTCGGAACCAAAGGTTCCAGGTTCAAATCCCGTCCCAGGCCCGGCATCAATGTTCGCAACATTTATTGCAACATTCAGCGCTATGGATGTTGCGGGTTTCCTCCTGCCCTAAAACTGACAAGTAGTGATATTAGTGAAAGATTCTAGAAAGCGACTTTAAACCCCAATTCAAAAAATAAAAATAATAAAAAAATAAAATGTGATTTTTACATTTAGAAATTCATCATGAATATTATTATTTTTAAAGAGACTATTACTGTATATCATTTTCGTTCATTGTTTACCCTCATTTCAAACATGAGTGAGCGAGTTATTATGGAGTTATAACAATGCTGCGGGTATCTTTCACCCATTTGCGATGAGTCTCAAACATACACATGATTAACTACAACTGGAGGTTATACATGAAGCCCACCTTTGGGAATTGTGCAGGTACCGACCCCCTACCAACTACGCATTAGTTTATGTTTGGTTGATGTCTCGGCTAATATCCCAAATGCCTCTGAACCATCCAGGAAGTGTTCGACCACCTCAACTGTTTACAACCTAGAACACCGGAGCCTGGCGATGAAATGTCAAAATATTTACGGCTAGGATTATCTCACGATTAGCAATTGACCGATGAATTCCGAGATTATGCTCAGTTGAGATTCTGTCATGATGAATTTCCATCATGATTCAGTGGAACTATTTTTTGTCTATGGTATCTAATGGAGAGCCTATGTTCTTTCCGTTGGCTTTCCGTTGTAATTAGAGAGGGCTCTACAGAAGCTAGAACCCTTCTCCGAGTCTCCAGTAGGTATAATCATATCTATCTTGGATAAAGAATCATTTCTAGGAAGTTTTAGAAAAATCTGTAGAGCTCATCGAGTTTTGTCCAGATAATATGTCGTTGCAAAACTTTGTTAACCATCCCCCTGCTGGATTAGGCACAGACACTGCTCTTTAGAGCATTTTCAGTTGCCTCCAGTATGGTGAGTTAAAGAATATGTTTTGATTTATTAATTGCATGACATTTGATGTAAGAACACATCAACCTTAAAGATTTGGATTCAGATATATTAGGATTTGTGAACAAAAAGTTTGAGTTGAGCATGAAGTCGTATTAAAAAAAGGTTTGGTAATTTCGGGGATCTGATGAGACTTTACCATGATTTAGTTGGCAGTGTCCTCTGTGTTGTGGGATGACCTCGCGACCATGACACCATTATGTCCACCAATATGCAATAATTGACAAAGTTCAATAAAGAAGTATATCATGGCAAACCTTTTACAAATATTTTCACTTTTTCATTTACAGAAAGAGGCGGGTCTTGTGACAGGAGGTCGGAGGTCAGCAGGGGAGGCAATCATGCCGTCCTACGACGACATTAACGATGAGGAGGAGCTGATGAAGATCGTAAGTGCTAAATTGTTCTGAATGTCAGCTAGACTACATGTGTGTTGGATGAGTGCTGGCACAGTTGGAAGGAATAGTTCTCCAAATAAAAGTTTTCCAAATATAAGTGGCAGCAATGGTAATTGTCGGGTCATTCAACAACCCCCTTCTCCCCCTTCCCCCCTCCCCCTTCCTCTATGTAGTTGTAATTGTCAGGGCACTGTGTCCCAAGGGGGTTGTATTGTAAGGTAACACCGTGAATGGAAGATATTTCAGGGAGGTGCCGTGCAACTACCTGTAACCTTTCTCATGTTGCACAGAGTTGCATGGAGTCTGGGGTGTGCCATTTGTAGATCCAGATGAATGGCATATGATGGACTACCAGCTGCATGAAGCTGCTCATGGCTGCTTGTGATTGCCTGTGGCTGCTGTTGATTGTCGGTGGCTGGTGGTTGCTTGTTGATTGGCCGCTCATCACAGTCTCACCACAGTCTCACCACAGTCTCACCACATGTTTAGTCTGGTAGACCTTATTGCATAATTATTGCCAAAAGGCAGTTACATCATACTTGTACTTCAGTTATTGGTATTTATACTGGGTAGGGGCTGGAGACGTTATATTCTGCAATCGATGAAGTCTGTGCTTTAAAAGGTGGTAGACTCCAATCGGGCTAAAGTATACAGGTATCTGTGGTTTATGGGAAATTAATTCCATGTTGCTAAATGTCAGAGTATGTAGTATAGGTGAAGTCTAGAGCATGTTGATGCTGGTGTTGTCAACAAGGAAAGTTTTACTGATATTATGTACATGTTTTTTACTCTCATAAACACATGTAGAAAGTTATGTGTACTGTACGTAAAGAGCTGTTGATGGAATATTGAAGATGATGTTATATAATGACATACAAGTTTTATTACTAGTATCATGATATTATAAAATATGTATTATAAAATAGTGCACGGGTTTCTCGCACATACTCATCACAGTTCTCTCTGCATGGATTGCATGGGTTTCTCGCACATGGCGTAACTTTGATGGTCACATGTCAACATTGCATCGTCCTGTTCACCTAACAGTTTATGTAAATAAACAACTTAAAATAAGAATATTTATCGATAGTGGGTCATTTGGAAGGAACCAATCACACTATGTGGTGCAGGATCATCAGCTCTATAAGTTTGATTTTAGTGTATTCGAAGAAAACTGGTTTAACTATCTCCATGCTGAAGGCAACCAGAAATGCCCTAGAGAGCTATGCCTAATCCAGCAGGAAGAGGGTTAAAGGCCATTTTTATGTTTAAATGAATTAAGATATTTATACTTACTGATATATATTGTGTTGATTAGTTTATGAATGGAGATAATTATGATACAATATATACAATAAATTGGTGAAAAACACTATATTCAGGTACTTTTGAATCCTCTGAATCTATACATGTGAAAACCAAATTGCACAATGTTTATTTCTCCATGTAGAATTCATGCTATAACGTAAAACGATAATTCACTGACTCACTTTCCATGTAGTGTGTTCTCAGGTAGTGAAGTGGTCATATCGTAATCATGGTAATCAAACATATCGCGGCTATATCTGGATGCTGCGGGGCTATTTCGGTGTGAGTGGCTGAAGTACTGTTTGACCAATCGTTAGCTATCAGTAATTAGCCACCTGCTATGGCATCAATCTGCCGCTGGTCAGATTGGAAAAAAAACCACTTCAAATGTTATTTCAAGTAGATTTATATCATTTTGTTCTTTAATTAGAGATTTAAGAAAATATAGGTGTTACATTGTGAAATTAGATTTGTTTTGAACTAAAATAAAATTTTAGGTATAGATTTGTTTTTAACTAAAATAAAATTTTAGATATAACATTGAATAAGAAATTGCTTGTACAATTGTGAGAATAATTATAGACAATGTTATTTAATTGTCATTTAAAACAAAAGTTGTTATTTTTGTGTGTAGTTAAATGCAAACTCTTTAGTCTATTTGCAATATCCATGCATGAATGCATTTTTTAAACACACTATTTCATAAAATATGTTTGTAATTGTAATTTTTATAATATGAAACACATATATGTTCTTTGTTTTGGCCTTAACTATTGTAATATTAATAGCTTCAATTCTTACAAAGGCAATGTTTATGAGAACTATGAAGAAAGGTTTTCCTCGATTTTAAGACCTCTCTCCAGGTATATGCGCTGTCAGTAATGTTGCATTACAATTACAAGCTAAACCAGAACGTAGGTCGGTAAGTAAGACAATAAATAAGTAAGTAATTACCTGGTAAGAGTCTGTCAGTAGGTGCACTCAGGAAATATTTATAGGTGGAAAAGTACAAGTTGTTTGTGGTCATATAAACTAGCAAAGTAGAATAGTAGATTATATATGATGCATGAAGATATCAACATCTTTGTTATGTTCCACGTCTTAGCTTGCATTTTCTCACCAAGGCATTGGTCACCACTATATTGCTGTAGCCTGTAGTCTTTTCTTACTGATTCTATCTCTTTATTCTGTTTCTTTATTCTGGAAACAATTATGGAAAGTCTATTACATGCACATTGATATTTTTTTCTCTCCAAATATTTAAAAAACAAATCAAATCAAATTAAAATCAAAATGATATTTCTTTTCAAATATTAAAAATGAATATAAAAATCAATAAAAATAATACACTGTAATAAAATAGTTTTTCTATGATTTTTCGATGATGTCTAAATATGATTAACAGTTCTGTAGTTAGTATAGACAGCAATAAAATATTCAGTATTTTTTCCTATTGAAATACAAACACACACAAAAAAAGAGAGAGTATTATTACCGTTGTTATCAATTTTTTTGGGTGTAAGTCTAATCAGTGTGTGTGTGTGTCTTGATGTTTAACACCTGTAGATGGAACAGGTGAGACGATAGGTTGGCAAGGAGGGGGAATTTGGTGGGAGGGGAGAAAGAAAAGAAATAAAAGGCTCGGGATGTGTATTTAGTCAGAATCAGCTATCAGTTTCTGATGAAAGTTACAGCTACATATGTCAGTAGCCGAGATACACAGTATCTTAGAAACTGGGCTCAGGTAACCATGGCTACAGGTGTTGGCGTAGATACAGCAGCACTAGCCAGCAAAGGGAGATAATGATACCAGTCGTATTAACCTCAACTAAATTAGCTGAGTTACTGATACCGAAATGGTAACGGAAGTTTATTAGTGATTTAATTAACAATATACATGTACTTATTTGGATTTTAACAATTTGGATTCTCAACAATGGTACTAATTATTATCTATGAATTACGCCAGACCAATTTGATAACTTTTTATGGAACCATTCTGTTTACACTATGACAAAGTTTTGTGTACCAATAAGTAATAAATGATGAGAATATAAATGGCATGAATTCAACCCTATCCCAGCTGCATTAGACACAGATACATATTATATGGGCATCTCCAGTTGGCTCCAGCATAGAGAGGGTTAAAGGAGAAGAAAGGATGAAAATATGATAATGAAATCAAATACAGTATACGATAATGTATTTTTGACGGTTGCTAATAGTATACTATTCCATTTGACAGATGACCAAAACAGATGATTTTGATGAAAGGAAAAAGCTCCGAGCTCGATTAAAAGAAGTGCGAGAAAAAGACAAATGTGAGTATATTCAGCCTTTTCGTTTTTTATAGTGAACTTATTGATTATTGAATTCAGACTATTAAAATATCAGCAGAATCATAGTGCAATGTTTAAATCTGACCGCTAAAAAAATACTATTGCGATAATCATATTGCCCAGCGACAGCTGCCAGAATTCACGGCGTGACAAATGTTTCAGTGGAGCGCGAGGAACGTCGGCAGAAGCGTGAGAAAGAGGCTGAGGATGTGGTGAAGAAGAAGTTTGAGCGGGCGGAGGGAGACAAGCAGAGGAGGATGCAGCAGTTTGCCAACATGGCCGCCAAACCCACCACGGAGACCAAGACCGAGACCAAGACCGGTGCTGACGGCTCCGTTACCACCACATCCACATCCACAAGCTCAGCCACGCAGAAAACCGATGGTGAGTTTTATTCAGAAAAACATAATTCAGAACAAGTCAGGCTCTTTCTGTCAGAAAAATTTCAGTCAGACAAATTGTTCTAGGGATATGGATACATAATTGTCCAAAATTGTCATGTTTCTGCAAGACAACTTGTATTCAGATTATAGATGGATTGTTATTGAGATTTCATGTTTCTCATCTCCATGGATACAAGTATATGTAGGTCAGTTTCTAGACAGGGGTACCATGAAAAACATTTTACAAAAGTCCACAAAATCAAGTAAATACAACACCGTAAATGAACCACATTAAAATATTATTTTAAAAAAATCATCATTATATTTTATTGTTATTATGTTTAATGAAATCATATTATTATTTTTATTTGTTCGATTATTCAGGAGGTGGTACGCGAACTCAGACGGTGAAGAAGACCGAGACGATGGTGACAAAGACGTCTGGTATGGGTGGAGTGCAGTACGCTAAACCAGGAGCAGGTGAGTAGTTGTGGATGCACGTCATTGCGCCACTCTGTGGATAGGTAGTGGCGCACTGCTCTGTGGGTGGGTTGTGGTGTGTCAGTGGTGTGTCCATCCACTGCAGACTGAGATCCATCGAGTTTTCACTGAAAACAAATTTCAATCATTTTATGTGAAACCGGGAGACATGTTCAGATAACCATTAAGTTGGCTGTTTGTGCATCCTGGAAGTTTTTCTGAAATAAATATTGTTTAAAAAATATATATAAAATTTCAATTCACTGCGTGCCTGATAGGATTCGTTGTCTGTACCATGGCAATGCAGATGTTAGTATCAGTACAGCTGGTGGTTGCAGGTTTCTTCCGGCCCTAAACTGATATAAGTGAAAGAACCTTGAAAGTGGCGTTGAACCCCAATTAAACCAAATTAAATTAAATATATTCCCACTGTGATGTAAAACACCAAGGCCCCTATTCTCGAAACTTCTTAAGATCTTCTTAGCTTAAGAATGTGAATAGCTTATGCTATAGGTATCCTTAAGATAAAGTTAAGAATGTTCTTAGGCTAAGAAGATCGTAAGAACGTTTCGAGAATAGGGCCCCTGCTCTTTCATTCAAATTTGGACTTTGAATTGGATCTATACATGTGTCAGTTATTGCAACCAAATTATGTTGTAAAAGAAATGCAATGTGAATTCAGTGTGAATCAGGTGGATCTTAGTGGGCAGTGTCCGGTGAAGACTGGAGTGTGGGTTTCAGGATGACCGATGCATGACCATCATGAATCTCTCCATGCATGCCAAGATTCTGTGTGTCTCTGTTACCTTCTTTCCATCATATGCATATTAATTTCATCACTTTGTCATTGTCAGAGATGTTGGAGGAAATTCTTTATTTAAAAAAAAAATCTGGTCCATTAGTTTGTTTATTGGAGAAATGTAGTGCTATGAACAAACTTTTTGGTGTGGATTTGAAGCAATATGAATTTGCACATTATCTTTATTATTAACATTATTATTATTATTATTATTATTAGTTACCTTTAAATAGCAATATTGGGAACATTGTGCATATGGTAGCCGATTGGATACATTTCCACTGATACATATTACCACACAGATACGAGTAAAATAGTACTCCATGAGTTATCCTACAGACAACGTATTGGAAGTACGTATTGGGGGTATATGATCATCAATTCATCATGTTTGTTCAAATTCCCTCCATTTTCAGTTTTTAATGCGAATGCACGTTAAACCCTCCCCTAAATTTTGTCAATTTTTATTTCAAACTTTGTTTATAGTTTTATGTTTGAATGCTTGTTTAGTTTTGTTTTTGTTTTGCTCGACTCAGAGGAAACATTGCGAACGTTGTCGGGTCATCTACAGACGGCATCGCCTCCGGGAACTAGTGGAAGAATTTCCGTCAAAACTGAATCGTGGAGCAGTCGAGACGGACTCGTACATAAGTCGGAAAAGACGGAATCTTGGGGAGGTTAGCTAGACGTTCAGTACCATCCTCAATAGCACATGGTATACATTTCTGTGTACCTCTGCTGAATGTTCGGGGACTCGCAAAGACATTAGTGGTTATCAAAGATTATCCTAAAATCTGGCATGAATTCGTAGATCGTGAATATGATGTTGTGGATAAGTTTGTTTAGTGTTTTGTTACTTTCTTACTCTTAGATGCATGTTCAGTTAACTGTGTTCATTTGTGTAATCAATTTTAGTTTATTATTTTTCTGTTTGTTAGATGAATCCCATGTACAGTTTAATATGTTCATTTATCAAAAAAATACACAAAAAAACAAGCATATCATTTTGTATCAAATGTGCCCCAAACAGGCATATAATTTTGTATCAAATGTGCCTCAAACTGGCATATCATTTTGTATCAGTTCGACAGATGTGCCATGTACTAAAATATAATTTTGTATCAAATGTGCAGCCTGGTATATCATTTTGTATCAAATGTGCCCCAACCTAGTATATCATTTTGTATCAAATGTGCCCCAACCTGGCATATCATTTTGTATCAAATTTTTAAAATACAATTTTATAACGCTGGTTTTTATAACGCGGGGGGTATGTCATGGACCCCAACTTCCGCGTTATAGCGAGGGTGCACTGTAATTAAAAGGTTTTCTTTTTAAATTGGAAAAGTCAATACACTCATGGATGCAAATAATAAACATGAGGTGAAATAATCATACGGTGTTCGTTGTTTCAGCCAAACCTGGTGGTGCCCGTGGTGCTATGGCCGCCTTCAAGCAAATGGACGCCACAAACAGTCCCGCTCAACCTAAGTATGTACATGTTCTCTGCAACAGTCTACTGCAATGTGTACATAATACAACTGACAGTGAGAATATTGTCAGACAGAAAAATATTCAAATTATACACATCATACTCTCGATATAGCTCTGAACTTGGGGGTCCATGATTTTAATTTTATTATTTTCAATTTTTAAGAAATGGGATTCAATAATAATAATAATAATAATAATAATAGATGGAACTCTGTGCTATATAAATAGATTATATTATTATTATTATTTGATAATATTATTATAAAAATAATAATAACTAATTTATATAGCACCTATGATCTAGACCAGCTACTCAAGGACACTGAACAAAAAAAAAAGATTCTCTAAACCAGGTGTGTCTGAATCCATAGAGCATCGGAAGTTGTAGAATTATTGAGGGAATACTGTACATGTATATTCAATGACTATGACTCCATATGATTGCTAATGGCTTTCTGGTCTGTATATTTCAAGAACAAAAACATTAGGTGGTAATATAAAGAGACCCAAGTAAGTATTTGCTGCAAAATATGTGTATTTTATGTGTGATTCTCATACTTTTTCCATCTAGCTAATAAAAATGTTTTACGAAAATTTGCAAAAATTGCAATAAGTTACTTTTACATCTTTCACTACACCTTCGTTTAAAATGGCAATTTTGCTTTATTTTAATGAATTAATCTTGCTAATAAAGTGTTGGTTTATGCTGTTACCGACTGCTTATAAACTTTGGATACTGAAGATTAATAACATTGCTAATTCCAGCAACACTGACAATAATCATCTAGACCATTTTGTCACAAAATATGACTGTCCACTTTATCTAGGGTTCACTATGTTCGCTGTGTTCACTATGTTAGCTGTATCTAGGGTTCACTATGTTCGCTTTATCTAGGGTTCACTATGTTAGCTGTATCTAGGGTTCACTATGTTAGCTTTATCTAGGGTTCACCAAGCCATTATGACTACACAGACCTCTGTCAAATACCCTGGGATCACTTATATAGAACTCCGTTTTGGCTGAGGAAAGATTAGCATGAATATTTTAATAACATTATATAAGCAACCAATCAGAGACTAGACATGC
>JAUTBV010115677.1:164-10528 GCA_032361325.1 Lepetodrilus fucensis
ACTCTAATACTGCCGATGTCAATATGCCTCTTTTAGCATACCAATACTCTTTTAGCATACCAATACTCTAATACTGCCGATGTCAATATGCCTCTTTTAGCATACCAATACTCTTTTAGCATACCAATACTCTAATACTGCTGATGTCAATACGCCTCTTTTAGCATACCAATACTCTTTTAGCATACCAATACTCTAATACTGCTGATGTCAATATGCCTCTTTTAGCATACCAATACTCTTTTAGCATACCAATACTCTAATACTGCCGATGTCAATATGCCTCTTTTAGCATACCAATACTCTTTTAGCATACCAATACTCTAATACTGCTGATGTCAATACGCCTCTTTTAGCATACCAATACTCTTTTAGCATACCAATACTCTAATACTGCTGATGTCAATATGCCTCTTTTAGCATACCAATACTCTTTTAGCATACCAATACTCTAATACTGCTGATGTCAATACGCCTCTTTTAGCATACCAATACTCTTTTAGCATACCAATACTCTAATACTGCTGATGTCAATATGCCTCTTTTAGCATACCAATACTCTTTTAGCATACCAATACTCTAATACTGCCGATGTCAATATGCCTCTTTTAGCATACCAATACTCTTTTAGCATACCAATACTCTAATACTGCTGATGTCAGTTGATATTCCGCTGAGCTCGCTGATACTTCTCTGTTGCAAATATGAAGAGTTCATTTGTACCTGGAGAATCGTCTGGCATACTGAATGAGAGTAAATAAGATATGAACTTCGAAAGATCATCTCAAGTATCTCACAACTATCTCACAAACTGCATACCAGTTGTTAATGGGAATACTATTTCATCTTCCTGTTTTAATCTGTGGGTGGCTGACTATCAAGAATATATTCTTAGATAACTTTTACGGTAGGAAGAAGCAATAGAGTTAAGATGATGCTGTTACCTACAGTTATATAAATGTGGCATGAATCTGGTTGTACTGGGAGGAAAGCCAAGAGCAACTATATGCCATTAAGGCACACAGAGCACTGTTGTTGTGAATGATACAAATGTAATTATTAAGATTAATTTTATTATGAACAATGACATCCCATGATCAATAGTATTGTTTCATGAAGCTATATACTGACCATAGCTCTCTCATTGCGATCTTTTATGCATGTCAATCGGACATATACGAGAGCACTATTGTTTACTAGTGGATACAACAGCTTCGTGAAATAATACTCAGGCCTGGAGATTACGAAATATGTTTGAGTGTGATTTCATGCTAAGGTTTTGTTCACAAATTGCCATATAAATTTGAGCTTGGGCTTGGTCTGGTACAGGGAAATAAAGTTTGATAAATATACTCACTTAAGAATGCATATAAGTAATATTATTCAACATACGTGGTGGATTTCTACTGTGTATTAACGATAGCATAATCAACAGTGTGGATTATGCATATTGACGATTGTGACGTCGTCGCCAGACAATGACTTTAGCGTCATGCCTTGACATCATAGGCGGACGAATGCTCATCATTGGACTGTGGCAGTCTCTCTAAATCTGTCGTTTTTCGGTAGTTTATCATGATTTATTCAAATAAAATGATTATGTTGAATAATTAGAATAACCCACTCAATACGAGTGATTACAGAAAATATGTCCCTCGTGAAATTAATGTTCAAAGTTCCTCGCTACAGCTCGAAACTGTGAACATTAATTTCACTTGATACATATTTTCCGTAATCATTCGTATTGAGTGGGTTATTCTCTAATTCTCTAGACTATATGTGAATCTGTTCTTCAAGAGATGTTCTTAGATTCAAACTCAAATATGCTGGCTTGTTGTACGACACCGTACCACTGTGCTACCCATATTTTATTTTATTTAAACAATATTTTTAAAACTTCCGGGATACACGAACAGCTAATTTACATTGAATTAATTGTCTTTAAATACATATTTGTTTGCAATTCTTACTATTGCACAGAATTTATAGCAGACAGTTAGTTATGTTTTCTAATGTAAATGTAGTCAATTCTTCACATTATTAACATTATTATCTAATTCTAGTATAGCAGTCTATAAACGTAGTAAATTCTCAACATTGACCCTCACCATGCTGAAGGCAACCAAAGATGCCTTAAAGAGCAGTGGCTATGGCAGGGAGAGGGCCTAGGGTTAAACAAAATATGTTAGAAAATTATTTAATTTGTAGTAAATTCTTGACATTAAACACATTATTTTAGAAAATTAATTAATTCAATATAGATTTAGTGAATTCTTTATATTAAAAACAATTTAATTCAATATAGATGTAGTAAATTCTTCCAAATTAAAGCCAAATATTTTAGAAATATTTTACTACTGTCATTTTCGTCAATCTTTAAAAATGTCCAACTGCAATTAAGAAACTGCATTTCAAACTGAAATGACGGAGTTTCCTGTCAACTATGACAGACAACGTTTATCAGCACATCTCGCTGACGGTCTGGTTGATGTCAAGCCATTCCAAAATCTTCATTTAGGGGAATAGACATCGTAATTTGACATCCACAGCCTAGAATTTGATTTCGGCATAATTGATACATTTCCAATATAGCTGTCGTAAAATATGGCTGTACCATGTCGGGGAGGTGTTTATTCACTGCACGTCCATGTAACCTTTGAGATCATTATCTTCGGAATTAATGTAAGTTTCAGACCGGAAAATCGCAAAATTTCTTTTTAATGGAAACAAAGTGGGGGGAAAATAAAATTGACTTTTTTACCCCCGTCTGGCAATTTGTAACTATTATGTTGAAATGAAATTTATTCCTATGTAAATAGACGATGGAAGAAGACCTAGGTCTTAGACATCTGTAGACGTATGTAATAGGTTACGTGTTGCCATCATGTCTATATTATACATTGGGTGACATGGTACACAGGATGATAATTTTCAATAAGGGAAATCTCAGTATTAAAGAAATAAGACGATACGATCTACATCCTCCATTTATTTATAGGAAATCTATATCCGTAGATATTTTTATCGATCGTGGCTGCTGCTATCGCAACATTTCGAAGGAGCAAATGCTTTAGACATTATGATAATACATCATTTTCTCATGTTTTTCGTTTTCTCGTAAAAAAAAAATAAACCTGGTGCATCGTTGCGGGCTTATCAATGAAGATGTATTTCTCCATGGCACGACATTGCTGATTGAATCATTTATGCAATTTAGTATCGGGGATGAATCACCCTATTGCATGTGTCCGCAGTCGGCCCATGCAGTCCTTACGGGAGAAAATTCCTGTAGATGTTGTCACATGTGCAATTTGCATAATGGAAATTTCATCTACTTTTTACGGCTTGTAGGAGATTTTTATCACTATTTGGCCAACCCTTTAATGTCAGAGACTGCTAATCGATAAACGCAGACATAATGGGTGAACATTAAAATTTATTTTGCGAGTACATTTTCTTAAAGTTGCATTCCAAGTTTAATAATATATAAACATTATATATATATATTTTTCTGTACTTTATTGTATGCTTATGATTGCTGTTATAGCAACTCACCTGTTCTTCTTGACGAGATTTCTTGTATTAATCATAAAGGCAACAGGAAAACGAGAAAGCTTTCATCTTTAAAAACATTTATAGCGGACAAATCTCATTAGCATTTCTTGAAGAACAGGTTGCATGTCGCAGTGTGTTTTCGGCTTTCGGGTGCACAGGTAGCACTGTTTAAGGTGTGCTGTCAGTGGTGGTGTGATCTGTGACGACATGTCGATGACATGACGGTGCCAGGGAGAGCCAGTGTCAGGGCAGGTCATCGTCCTGGGGGTCATACTGACCTCGCGTTCAGGTGATTTGTCAGAGCTGAGTAACACAGACTAATCATAGACAGCTCATAGTTTCCTTTTGTTGTTAAATGATATATAGTCTAGGTTTTTCTTATTGTCATTGTTATGTTTTTAAAGCTACATTCTCAGAATATTAAAACAAAATATTGTATTTTTAAATATGTAAATACTTATATTGAATACAATGATAAATATTTTTCAAATATAATATTTGCATGTATCTCCTAATCGAATATGTCAAGAAAAGATGTGTATATTAATGTTCTTTTATGTTTTCTTTCAAATATATTTTACCATGATTAATTTCATTAGGGACATATTTTTTCATAATCATTTGTATTAAATGGGTTATTCTAATTATTCAACATAATCATTTTATGAAGTAAACTTTGTTACATTTATTCTGAAAAGTTAAACAACAAGATTATTGTATAGATAGATGGATAGATTGTACACTACATGCTTTAAATTTATTTTTATGTCCAATGTAATACAGTAAAAACATCAATTATAAAGTTTTGTTTTTTTTGAAAAAGTTAAATAGCAAACATTAAAGCATAACATTAATATCTATGGTATGGATGGATATATTATTTAAATAGATAGCCTATTGAAAAGCAAATATTAAACAATAAAATTAATGTCCATATTAATTTAATTTGTACCATGATATTTATTTACCATGATATTCATGTAAAACTGTTAAATGTGAAGTATAATTTGTTACACATGTTCTAAGACTTTTAAGCCAATTGTCTCTTGAATTGCAAACATTAAACAACACAATGTGATATTAATGCACATGTTGTATTACCCTCTCTCAAATAATGAATATAAAATGTACATGCTGTCATCTAACATCAGGGTATCCTTTCACAAATCTATCTTAGAGACCATATCAAGCTCTTTGCAGTGTATTAGCTATTGGCAAAGAGAGCATTATGCTCTCTTGGTGGATAGGAGAGCTTTGTGAAAGGATACCCAATTTGTTAACTATTACTCCCGCTCATCCAATGGACAAATAATGAATATAAAATGTACATGTTATCTTCTGAAATCAGTTTGTTAACTATATTACTTGTTCTCATCCAATGGTTAAACAAAGATTACAAAATCTTTTGAGTACGATTTCATGCTCAAGCTAAAATTTTATATGGGGATTTGTGAACAAAACTTTTCAATTGAGCATGAAATCGTAATAAAATATACTAGTAATCTCGGGGCCCAAACACATAACTATCACACCACATGATGGATTAATTCACAAAATACAATGTAATTATGTACATTTTGAACTAACTAGCCGATCACACAGACAAAATACCTCGTGAGCTGAAATAAATTACAGGTTATCTGTCGGGAGCTGAAATTTTATGTCGTAAGACCCAACTCTTTATAGAGGGATTTAGAACATTAATTTCACATATGGAGGGATTTAGAGCATTAAGTTCACACAAGGAACTGATAATGTGTAAATCCGAACAAGGAGCGTGTAATTTTTTTGTTTATTAGCTGCAATAAATTTTGAGGAACATGAGAAATAAGTAGTGTGGCTTCTAGAAGAGTAGTGCACACAATTAAGGTGATGTCATGTGTATTCTGTGTGTTGAATGTCATCTCTATATGATGTCATAGGATACATTCAGAAGATTGATCCTGATCACAATTCTGGACAATATGGAGGTATTTTTTCCAAGCATTCAACTGATCCCCAGAAATTTGAAACAATTTTAGTCCTTATAGATTTCTAATTAGTATCATTATCTTACCCAGCTTACCAATGAACTAATATGGA
Source organism: Lepetodrilus fucensis (assembly GCA_032361325.1). Classification (NCBI taxonomy): domain Eukaryota; kingdom Metazoa; phylum Mollusca; class Gastropoda; order Lepetellida; family Lepetodrilidae; genus Lepetodrilus; species Lepetodrilus fucensis. The sequence continues at coordinate 5,802 of JAUTBV010115677.1, forward strand.
AGGAATCATATGAATTACGAAACAAAATATTAATTTTAAAACGATTGATCACTCTACGTAAACTATCTTCTTCATGACATTTCGAGAATTTCAGACTTCTTCAGGTATAAAATAATATCAATGTGCAGTTATAATAATGAGATGCTAATACTAAAATATTAATTTGAAATATTTGTTTTAAATGGTTTTGAATATTTTAAATGGATATTGTTTTATAAGTATGCTACTATACTGCTGTAATAGTCACTATTATCAGTTGTGCAGTGTTGTGGTGGTTGTAGTGCTACTGTGGTGGTTGTGTTACTCTGGTGGTTGTGCTACTGTGGTGGTTGTGTTACACTGGAGGTTGTAGTGTTACTCTGGTTGTAGTGCTACTGTGGTGGTTGTAGTGCTACTTTGGTGGTTGTGTTACACTGATGGTTGTGATAATCTGGTGGTTGGTATATTATGTTTTTTTGAGTGTATGGTATTAATGTTGCACAGTATTGTGGTTGTTGTGCTACTATAGTGTTGGTTGTGCCAGTGTGTGTTGAGGTGATGTTATGAGTGTACAATAATGCCATCTTTTTTTCTTTAAGTATTTTCTTTTCTGATTTATGTTGGTTACTTGGTGTGAGAAATATGCAGGTTACGAACAGCAATCTTGGAAATTAATTGTTGCAATTGTCTCTCAAGTACTTAATTGTAACAACTTTTACGATTTAGTTTAATATAGAAACTGTCAATTAATTTACATTGAATGTCAAATGTTCTAAATATGTCCGCAAAATGAAACCCCAAAACAATGTATTAACTTTGTCTGACCTAATGGAAGTCTGTAACTGTAAAGGATATAGACATTTATCAGTGGTTTTGACATTTAAATAAAATAGATGAAGAAAAAAAAATTGTTCTATGCATTTCAATTTTGACGTTTTGGATTACGCCTCAATTTAGGATAATGGTACTGCAACATGGCATTTCCATCTAACGCAGTGAGCAGGAAATAAATAGACTGTCACACTTGCTTCACATCGTGAAGTCTTAATATGCTTCACAGGGTGAAGTCTCCTGCCACGTGATCCTTGTGTGTTGTTTGTTGAATAATCGCAAATATTTCCCATGGCGATGGACCAGTAAACAGGAAGGTTGTTGCTCCTTAGATTCTGTTATGTAAAAGCTGCCTTTTCATTATTATATACCAGGTATTTGTCATAGCCACTGCTGTTATGGCTTCTGTATTAATAGCCAAACCAGCTGGTCACAAGAGGAATTTCCTTTGTCCAGTTCCCACATACACAATCACTGTTACTTTGGTATGTGCACCACCAAAAGGTGTGACTAAGTATTGTTGTGACTTTATCGTACAAGTAGAGCCTCTATTCAATTATGATATTTATAGTGCATTGCTATGCTATCATTGCAACTTTAGCATGCATTACATCATCTGACTTTAGCATTTGCACTATCATTGCAACTTTAACATGCATGACAGCATCTGACTTTAGCATTTGCACTATCATTGCAACTTTAACATGCATGACAGCACCTGACTTTAGCATTTGCACTATAATTGGAACTTTATATAATTGCAACTTTAACATGCATGACATCACCTGACTTTAGCATATGCGCTATAATTGCAACTTTAGCATGCATGAGAGTACCTGAATTTAGCATTTGTACTATCATTGTGGGTATAGCATGCATGATAGCACCTGACTTTAGCATTTGTATTATCATTGAAACTTTAGCATGCATGATATCACCTGACTTTAGCATTTGCACTATAATTGCAACTTTAGCATGCATGACATCACCTGAGTAGCATCTGCACTATCATTGCATATTTAGTATGCATGACAGCACCTGACTTTAGCATCTGCACTATAATTGCAACTTTAGCATGCATGACAGCACACAACTTTTAGGATTTACACTATCATTGCAACAGTACCATTGCAACTTTAGCATGCATGACAGCACTTGACTTTAGCATCTGCACTATCATAGATGTTAGCATGCTTCATCCAATTGTGACCTTAGCATGCTGGTATGTGCATGATTAAATGTTTTGACTTTAGCATGCCAATAGCTGCACACTCTTGGTGACTTTGGCATATAAGCTAGCATACCCAGTATCATTCGGACTTTAAGCATACACTATCTTGTAAGCATTCAAGCACATGCACTATCAGTATGACTTTAGCATCTTAGCACATACACATTGCAGCTTTGGCATGCACTGTTGTCAATGTTCCACATATTCTGAATTTCTAACACCGAATTAACTCTAAATTATGAACACTACAAGAAACAATAACATCATTTCTCCCAAGAAATGGTTGAACTCCACATTCTACAGTTTTCATTTAATATTTTTGCCATATTCTGTTTACACCTGTCCATATGATACATGGCTGAGTTTTTTATTTTATTAATTACCATATTCGACATATTAAATGCCCTGCTGCAATAAACACCCCTTAAATTATTTAAAATAATAACAAGTTTTGATACCTAGTAAATGCTGCCATTTGCATTTAATTTCAAGGGAGGTAATGCTATAATTATCTGCCTTTGTGTAAGGCTGAACAAAATTTGCGGTTCTTTTCATACTTTAATAAACGCCAACGCGACCCAAGTCAATTTTGTTAGCACCCTGGGCATTTAATATGTCGAATACGGTATGTTATGACAGAATGTAGTGTCATTACAGGGCCTATTTTTGATATGATCAATCAAAACACATGTTAGAAACTGTTATTAATGTGTCATGCACAAATTCTGCACATTGTTGTGCTGAACAAAGACAAGGGGGTGGGTGGAAGCACAGTGGTAGAATGTTGGACTTTGGATCCAAAGGTCCCGAGTTCAAATCCTACAACCTGGGGGGAGGGTCCAGCATCAATGTTCATGAAAGTTATATTTCTGACGCGATATTGATAGGATGCACTGATTGTAGAGTGGCAATGCAGATATCATCCTTGGTCTTGTCAGTACCAACCAGTGCTCTCAGGTTTATTATAACATTCAGTGCTACGGATGTTGCGGGTTTCATCCTGCCCTAAACTGACATGTCGTGATATTAGTGAAAGAATCTAGAAAACAACTCTAAACTCCAATTAAAAAACGCACAAAAAAACAAAGCAGAGGAGCTATATAGCTAATGGGGCAGGTGGTAGAAAGCTGGGCCCGTATTCTCAAAACTTCGTAAGATAAGACGGTAGTAAGTCCTAAGAATTTGCCTAACTGGTTTTCTGATCTTTTGCCACTAAGAAGATTTTAGCTAAGAAGTTTCGAGAATACGGGCCCAGAACTTTAGAGCCAAAGTTGTCGCAAATAGGTGAAATATTCCTGCAGCGACATTTAACTCCATATTCATATCACTTATTAGAGCCAAAGGCCCTGGGTTCAAATCTCATTCTGGGAGTCCGGCATCAATCTTCTGGAAAGTTACCTTTCTGACACGATCATAGGGCATGATTTGAAGTGGAACTACATGCGTTGATAAAAATATCCCAATAAACGTTGAACCACGAAAATGTCAGTAGACCCTGTATCGTGATGCTTGTGACAGTTGCTATGAATGACGTCTGCATTGGGGACTTCATGTGACGTGACATTGCAGTGGGGATATTGTTAGCTCTCAGGCTTGAGGGATTCAATGCTTACGGCAATTAGATGTTTGATCAGTTTGTGTCACCACATTTTACATGAATCACAGGCCATCTCGTGTCGACTTGCAGTTCCTATAAAGTACTTTAATACATTGAGTGCCTTGTTTCAGTCGGCCGCACTTTAGTTAGGGATACATATTAGGATGTATCTGATTGGACTATCAGTGTTGGCAATAGTCCTTTGATATACGAGTCTGCAGGCTTTTCAAACAAGTGCTTGTACATCTAGTAATAGTGAAGAACACGAGCGGCAGCTTACGGAAGGTGTGTAGTGACCCACAAGCTTGGCTTTCTATCGTATGTCTACAAATGACAGATTCTAGTCTGCAGTACCCTTGCACTTGTAGAGTTAATTCAGTCTGGTCAGTCGTTATTTATTCTTGCACTGGTAAAAAGTCAATCTGATTAGTCTAGTCGTTTCACCTTGCTTTCATTATTTTTTTATGGAAAATGCATTTCAGCATCTTTATCATAATTTGAGTAGCATAACATTACGTTAGGACACATTAACTGAATACAATTTCTTTTTGGATAATTTAAATTTCCTTTTTCGTGATATACCAAAGATGTTTGTGTTAGGCAATTCCTTTTATAATGTTAAATGGTGAAATTAGAAATAGATTTGACCTTTTAAAGTCTCAACAGACAGGAATAATTGCATTTGATCATGGCTTTGAAAGCATTTAGTATTTAGAATGATTGTCTAAACTATATGTGCGAGAAGGAATGAGAATGATATGATGGAGTGTGCTAGGATTTGATTGATGCAATATTTGTATTTATATGGCAGATTTATTATTTGATGATTGGCGATATTATTAGACGAGATTAAAGACGAGAAATAGATATGCCCACATAAGGACATTTACTGTGTGTTATTTGTTTTGTAGGTGTTGCATCGTTTCATTCATTCGTCTTTTCATTCTTTACAGTTGCAAATTCTTGTTTATTCAGCTTTTTGTCGTACTTGTATTTTGCTGAGTGTAGGTGGTTCTCTCTCTCTCTCTCTCTCTCTCTCTCTCTCTCTCTCTCTCTCTCTCTCTCTCTCTCTCTCGCGGGCGGGGGGGG
>JAUTBV010115710.1:0-13686 GCA_032361325.1 Lepetodrilus fucensis
TACTGGTGCAATATTTTTAATTTTTTAATTTTGGTTAGGTCAAATGAAATAAGAAAATGGATTTCTTTTTGTTTTTCATTCCATGAAGTATTTACCGAGATAATCTACGAAATTAGAGTGTCAATGCATGTCATGCCAAACTATCATACTATAGATAGCGTTTATTTAATACTTACTACTTGTACTAAAACATCAATGACAACAATACATATATCTAACTATTAAAACTGAACAAATCCTGAACATTAATACATCGCTGGTGTAGTTTGATGTTCATTGAGTTTTACTTGAACAAAGGCTTTTAACTAGCTAACATGTTTCCATCTTTCCCAGGCTCAATTAAACTCAAACATTGAACAAGTAATATTAATATTTATCATATCTATGTAGTAAGTTTAATAATTCTTATTAGGAATATGGAATTTGAATTGTAACATACACATCTTTATAGAATAGTATAACCTAAACGGAACCCAACTAAACATAACTAAACAGAACGACAACTGCTGGCAAGATTAGCTACGTTGATGAGCCGTAAAATGCCCCAAACAGGACATGAATGATCGTGACACAAAAAGTCACCACTATTCCTAGATGACGACGGTTTCCCCTATAAACACAATGAAATACACTATGCATGCGTACGAGCGATTGTGTGGTATTATTGATTTTTAAGATCGTTTATAAGGTTATAAGGTAAACAATAATCGAACGTTCTATTGGTTTATCCGAAAAATGCTATTTACACCATGCATGATAGCCTATTCTAGTTGCAATGTTCTATCCTACACCGTATTGATATACATCGTATTAATAAACATTACTATACACAGTGAATATATTATTTCCCACATTGTACCACGATGGGTACTCGGAAGAATGAGATTGACATGTGAATGATAACCTTGTAGCGCCTTGAATGGCAGCTTGGCGTGTATACTCCCCAAGGGGTTGAGCAGGAAGTGCACATATCCGTTGACCGGGTTAATACTGAAGCGTTATGAGCATGCTTCTGAAACATGGATTTGGCGCAATATAAATGTTCACATTATTGTTATTATTATGAAGTTTGTATTACCATTGCAACTACTGTTGTTCGTTTCATACTTCCAGGATCCGAGTGACCATTCTTATCTTCAGACGTGCCTACTTAGCAATGACAAGCACGCGGAGAGTTTTACTCCCATGGAAGGGGAGACCATCCTTCCATCAAACGACTCCGGCCTAGGGGACACAACTCAACTCAAGTGCCTGGACTGCCACGACTGTGTGATTGAGCGGAAGTTCAAGAAGCTCCCACTGTCGAGTCCTATGCCCCATGGTCCCATGTGGCCACTCGGAGATGTCAGTCATGCCGGGTTCGAATTCTACAAAGACGAAATATACCTTCATCGACTGGCCTTGGAGAAACGAGTTCATCCTTCGAAAAGCCTTGCCCGACAGAAAGAAGTAAACTTCCTTTTGTAAATACAGTTTATATCAATCGGCAGACTGTCTTGATTACTAATACTACTTCATAGGCCTATATTAAATAACTGTAAACGTACAGCCGGGTAACGCTGGTCTCCTCATCCTCATGATTATATGGCCATGGCGGCTTTAGTAGCCCTTAACGCATCTTCGAAGCAAGACAAATCGAAAACATAAATTATCGCTTCTGAGACGCGTTTAGTAACTCAATTTACCAGTCTTGTTTTACAAAGTCGGTGCATATGATGCGCAAAGACATCTATAGATGTTTCTGGAGTAGTGTCGGCTAATATAAACATATTGCGTTTGCCAGATTACCCCGGCCATGAGGGCAGTGCTGGTCAGCTGGGTGACCAAGATGCACCGCGACCACTGCCTCAACCCCGACAGTCTGTTCGTCACCATCAACATCATTGACCGCACCATGGTGTCCATGTATGTCGACATCCCTTGTCTCCCTCTGCTAGGAGTTACGTCCCTTCTGATTGCCGCTAAAATAGTGAGTACAGAGTTGTCGTCCGTGATTCTAGAAGGATGAGTTCCTGACCATATTAACTAGGTTATACATGTATTTGTATACTCTAATTGCTTCTTGCAAAATGTGTTGGACGTTTCTTAAGAACTAGAATAAACATAATGGAGCTTTCATCGGAGATGGGCATCGGAAGCCCTTTAACTGAGGGGGGCTGGCATACATATAATAGATTTATATAATGTTTTAAAAACAGCACTTCTTCTTGGGTGGCCAATTATATTGAGGGCCCATGGCCACCCTTTATAACGGAAGATGTATCGCACGAAATGGTAAAACGTTTTACTAGATATCAAGAAATATATTGGGAATAACAGTTTACTTTAATCCGTTTCATTTTAACATTTCCTTTTTTGTTTATTCCAGGAAGAAGTTATCCCACCGGAAATCAACGAACTTCTAGAATGTTGCAATCAGAAGTTCACACGAGACCAGGTGAAGAAACTGGAGACGCTTGTTCTGCTGGCTCTGAGATTCGATCTGCTGGTACCCACGTCTAACTTCTTTATGGAATACTTCTCAGGTTGTTGCCTGAAGACAGATCTCGACCAACAACAGACAGAACTGCTTCAGTGAGTTCACAAGTCATTGCCCCGAGATTATGACACTTTTTGAGTACGATTTCAGGCTCAAGCTCGACATTTTGTATGGGGATTTATGAGTAAAACTTTGAGTTGACCATGGAAACGTACTCAAGACGGTTTCGTAATTTCGGGACCTTCTTCGAATTCACAATATCCGTCCTCCATATATGCAGTAGTCTGTAAAACTCTAATACATGTATAACATCCATGCTCAACTCAAAGTTTTGTTCACAAATCCCCATTATAAGATTTCAGTTTAACCAGGAAATCGTAACACCAGGCCATATCATGTCAGGTGTAGATATTAACAGGGAAATTAAATAAAATTAATGTATATTGAATAATTTAGATGCATTCTAAATCTTGCTGGCTGCTTCTTTCCTCTCTATGTGTTGTCGTGGAATTAATGTTAACGCTGAATTATTGCGCACAGGCATACGTCAGTTTAACAATATGTCATTGTCTTATTGCAAGGTAAATACTAATATTCAAAATCAATTTGTTATAAATCTCTCAAAATAACAATTTCGACAGAAAGGCTTACAATACCATTTAATATGACATTAATTGTTTTCAGACATGACATGTTCAGAATATATACAAACAAACAGTAAAACATCTATACAGTACAGGCAAACTACTATATATATTCTAGAGTAATATATGTACATATTCTGCTTTATATACTAGTACAAATCTCGTGTTGGAAAAAAAGTAGCAGAGAAGGCCCTGAGCTTATACTACAGAATAGGCTCACTTAACGCATCTACTGCAAAAGGGGATTGGGCTTATAGCCCAGTATAAGCCTATGACCCACGATATGCGGATGAGTAGCTATAGATGAAGATGTCGCTAACATTATTTTATAGAAATGGACGAGCTCGTTAACTTTTTATGACGCTAATAGGTCGATAATCCCCCGTTCGCTAAAGTTTAATGACGCCAACATTTCATGATTTACAGTATTATGAATGTTTCCAACTATAGTATTTCCTTCCATCCATGGCGTGCCTCAAAACCAGGATCTATACACCTGGCATAGATACCAATATATTCCTTGAAGATTTAATTCAATACTTAGAATAATTTCGTTGTTTGTCACAGCTAGTTTCTAACTACAACAAGCAGTACCTGAGAGCGTATCAAGTGTACTACGAGAGGCTAAGTACCATCAGCGAGTAATACATTGCCCTTCTTCCTCAACACAGCGTGTAAAGAGGGATAAACCTCTCTACCAAATACCTGTTTTTGTGCAAATTAAATTCATCTATGAATGGGAGCGAAGAGTTGTAGATAAAGGAGGCGGGGAAGGAGATATTGCAAGACTGACTCTTATGTTCCCCTGTTCTTACTTGGGCTACTTATGCAAGTTTACAAAAAACATTGAAAATTATCGTATAATTGCTTGAGTATTGGTAACCGGAGACGTGTCATCCATAGACGAGTTGTCAGGAGAATAGCCCAGAGGAATTAACACACAAAATACAGCGCCCCCTAGTGAACTCGGTGATTGGTCTGTTCACAGGCATAATGGCATGGATAAAGAGGAAACTAACATACATATTTGAGCGCAGAAAGAAATTGAAAAAAAATAAATCTAAATTTCGTGAAGACTGATGACACGCATTGACAGCTTTGAATATGGCCCAGTAATTGACTGCCCCTCCTGTGTGTTGTCATTATGCTTCACACAACTCTCGAGTGCTCCTTTCTGTGTGCAGGGATGCCATTCGGGTGGTGATTCTCCTCGTGTTTGTATATTTTATAGAGAAGGACGGCGAGGCTCACACATCGTGTTTTTCAGCAGCATCCAGTAGCCTCCCCTTCTACTTGGCGGGCCGCCACGAGTGCTGGGTCTTTATTCCCCGTTTAGTAAAGTCTTTGTGGGCGCCAAATACGTCGAGTCAACCTGTATATGCGTAGTAAAAGGCTAGAGAGTCCGACAGCGCGGAAGGTTGGCTGTAGAAGGAGGTGAAGCGAGTCATGCGCCTGTCCCCTAAATACTGCCAGAATGTCCTACCACTTGAAGTGAAGATATAGCCAAACCATACCACAGAGACCTGTATACAACCAAGGTTTTAACTTGGTCACCTCCCCCTCAAGTCGTCTGTGTAATTTGTTCACAGAAAAATAATTTCTTTAAGAAAGCACACGTGAATAATCATTGTGTATGTATCCACAGTATTTGACCTTTAGAACATGTGGGGATTGATCGTTCTTCGTCACTATCCGACAGTTGTGTTAAGATGCAAGTAAGCAATTTAACATGTACGTGAATGGTATTTATGTATAAATAGTATGAGCTTGCAGAATCAAATATCAAGATATAATCAGAGTTCTTTAAACATTATATATCAGTGTCGATAATGTTAAACGTTGCTATCATGATACATGTGCATACAGGAGCAACAGCTGGGTTTACATATGTAATATTAATTAGTACTTGTGCACTGAGATTACTTGCTTTAATCCATGAGATATGTCACAGAATTACACACTCGTCTTTATATACAATTTACTTTAGTGAAATTTAACTATTTTGCCGCCTAAAGCATTTCCATCGATTTACTGTCAAACAGCAGCAATATTTGCATCATAAAATACCGAGTAACTTAACGGACTGTGCCGTGTTGGCCCTTGGCTCCCGGACTACAAGTAAGCAATTTAACATTTAACATATCTTCAACCTGGAATTATTTTATTTTAAACACGTACATACTAACTAGTCACGTACCTGTCAATTAGTGTTTCTGGGGGGAAAAAAGGAATAATACACGAACGTGAAAAATAATAATATATACATGTATCACCTGATACTGGGCATCACAATAGTCGTTGATAAAAACCTCGAATTTTGCTTACTTTTATCAACTTGTAATAACATTGATATCAAAAGACACTCGGTGGCGATTTTCTATGTATAACAGTCGGATACATTAATTAAAACATTAGACATCTTACTATGCTAGTTCGTCAAATGTTCAGGGAATCGTGCTATTGACCATTATGTAAATAAAACACACAAAACAAGTAAACATAATTTAAAAAATAAATAACCTGAATTAGAAAGAAACCGCTACCAATAAGAAAAGATAAAGAAAACGGAACAAAATTAAAAAGACGAACATTACATTGGAAACACAACCAGTCATACGTTCTTGATATTATCTAACACTTTTATAAGAACAGGCATTTATCGAGCTAGTTCTCTCACTTTCAGGCAGTGCCGCGCCATGTCTCGGTGCATTCTAGAGATGTCTCTACAGGACTACCAACTCTGTCAGTACAGTCCCTCCCTCCTGGCGCTGTGCTCGTGGAAGACGGCTGTGCAGCTGCTGGGGGCGTGCGACGACAACTACTATCCACAAGGCATCTACTGCACCAGGGGGCGCTTCGATCGCTGCCTGCATGAAGTCCGGGCATTCACGGAAACGTTCCAGTACAACTTCCCGGACTTGGTTACCATTAGCGACCACTTCCGGAATCTCAATGGACTCGACTGAACACTGTTGAATTTATTATAATTAAATTGCAATTTGTCATTGTATTACTATTACTACTACTATTACTATTATTAGTTGTACTACTAATAGTAGTATGAGTATTATTATTAGTAGTATTACAATTAGTCCTACTACCAGTATTATTAGTTGTATTTATGATAGGACAAGATTCCAACAGTGCTAAATTGTTATTACAATTTTCTATAGTATTTATTAGGCTTCACCAACTGTGCTTTACCAATTTGTGCTTTACCAAAATGCTAACCGTATTTTGTCTTATGACTTTAATATAATTTAATCTATGTGAACAGGAGTGATACCTGTTAGATTAGCATACTATTGAATGCTGTATCGAAGGTAAATACGCTTGATTATGATAATAATAACAACATGAATTTCACTGTAGGTAAAATGTTGACTTCAAAATATATCCCTATGTACATGCATCTACATTCCATTGACTATTGCCAATTTGCTTTTGCAATTTATTCAGTATTTTGAATAGGATAATTATACAATTTACAATGTTTACATACTTTCCTATACTTATATAGTGCTATGAAATAAAAGTTAGTATTACCAACATGTAACTGTGCTTGTATTCCTTCCATAAAAGACAAAGCGTGAATGTATCGTCGTTCAATTCTTGAAGACATTTACCAGTGGACACATGTCAACAAATAATGGAACGTATAATTATGATGCATTCATTCATTCATAGAGAGGCGAGTGATAACTACCACTGTTAAACAACCAGTGCTAGCCGGTACATCTTCTCGCAAGTATTTCGTCATCTGAGAACCACGTTGTTATAAATCCATTTTTCGAAAATAAAATTAGTTGGGTTTATTTTCTAATATTGAGGAATATAATCTACATATCCTCAAAGTTTCAAATAAAAAATCCAAATGGAAATGAGTTTTATCGAAAAATTAATTTGTTCTATATAAATCTCCACTACACTATTTATTATTATTTTTATTTATTTTATTTATTGAATTGGGGTTTAAAGTCGCTTTCTAGAATCTTTCACTAATATCACGACTTGTCAGTTTTATGGCAGGAGGAAACCCGCAACATCCGTAGCGCTGAATGTTACAGTAAACCTGCGAGCACCGGCATTGCCACTCTACAGTCAGTGCATCCTATCAATATCGCGTCAGAAAGGTAACGTTCGCGAACATTGATGTCGGGCCCCCTGGGCGGGATTTGAACCTGGAACCTTTGGCTCCGGGCTGGTACTAACAAGACCAAGATAACAATAACAAGATCACTGCATTGTCACTATACAGACAGAGCATCCTATCAATATCGCGTCAGAAAGAAAAGTTTTATAAACATCGATGTCGGAACACCGGGGCAGGATTTGAACCTGGAACCTTTGGCTCCGAAGTACAACGTTCTACCACTGAAGGAACTGTACCAAGATATGACTTCATTGCACAGACATAGCTGTTTAGCTGCACCTTTACGATCGAATGCATAACATTGCTGCAAGAATATTTCACCTATGATGAATAATGCTAGATACCCTCACAACACAAAGTCCCAGACCTATTTTCGTAATAAATCAATGCCAGTCTAGAAACACTTTGATGACATTCTAAGCCAGACACATCTTTGCAATACAAACTTCTGCACATCAATGAGTGAGTAATAAAGGAGTTTAACATCGCCGAGGTAATCTTCCACCCATTTCGGCGAGGGACTAGCCAAGGGAGACAACTCACATTCTGTTGCTGCAGCATGTTGGCGATGCTGTTCTCGTACTGGTCTCCGAGCTGCGCTAGTTTGCTCATCTGCTCCTCCTTGAGCTTCTTGACCACGGTCCTCTGGTCGGACTTGGGCGTGTTCTGCAGGATGTGGTCCTTGAGGGCTTTGTACTGCTTCTGCTGGGTCTTCACCGCATCGTTGAACTGCTTCCGGATTAGCAACTCCTTTTGCTGGAAATCAGTATCACAGTATTAGAACCAATATCACACTAATAGAATTAATATCACCCTACTTGAATTAATATCACCTTACTAGTTTTTGTTTTTGCTTTTTTGTATTGGGGTTTAAAGTCGCTTTCTAGAATCATTCACTAATATCACGACTTGTCAATTTAGGGCAGGAGGAAACCCTCAACACCTGTAGCATTGAATGTTGCAGTAAATCTGCAAGCACTGGCTGGTACCGACAAGACCAAGAATGATAACTGCATTGCCACTCTACAGACAGTGCATCCTGTCAATATCACATCAGAAATGCAACTTTCGCTGGCCCCTGGTGCGGCGATTTGAACCTGGGACATTTGGCTCTGAAGTCCAACGTTCTACCACTGCGCTACAACCCACCCACATCACCTTATTAGAATCATTATCGCCTTATTAGAACAATATTAGCCCAAATTAAAATAATACTAGTGGAAATTTATGATTTCTTAGGCTTCTGCTATATCTCATCTTACTAGGACTAATAGGACTAACTTATCCACGGTCAGAAAGGTCAGAAGGTCAGAGTGATTACCCGTAAACTCCGTGGCTGTTGTTTGACTTCCAAGGCATGTTTTTTCCTGAGGTCTGCTTCGGCGTTTGTCGTGTATTCTTTTTGGTTATCGCGCTCGGTCTCGTGCTGCTTGAGCAGCTGCTCGTCTCTCATCTTCTGGATGGCCGCCAGGTGCTTGTACTCCAGGTCCTGCGTGGACTCGTGGTGCCGCACGAGCATGTTGTGCTCGTACTCCAGCTGAGCGCGCCGCTGCCCGATCTCCTGAAAACACCCGCTCACGTATACACTCGGTGCAGAATCAAACACTGACTGAGGTTACAATCGGAAGAGAATCAATAATAATAATAATAATAATAATAAATATGCATATTCCATGTCGTACACATAAGCAAATGAGGGATTCAGATTAAAGACATAGTGACATAGGAAAAGGGTCTTAAGGTTAGCTTTGAAAGTGTTTAGATTGTCAGCCAGTTTGATTTTAAGGAGTAGCAAGTTCCACAGAACAGACACTTTCTGAGAGAAAGGTCAAATATTGACAGAAGAGAATCAAGCATTTGCTGTATTCTCGATCAATCTTAGAAGACTAGAAAAGAAATGGAGACCAGAGTTAGAACTTGGGAAATGGCTGCTAAAACTATGGAGTTTGGACACGGAGGCAAGGCTGACCTCTTTCAGTAGTTTCTGTTCTAGTTGGTGGAAGCCCAGGACTTTCTTCCGTTTGAAAATACGTAGCTGGAATTCGGAAGAATCCTTCTGTTGTTTTTCCAGCTTGAACTCTGCGTCTTTCATTTGGCGAACCAACGAGTCCTTGTAGTTCCTCATCTGATCATCACGCTCCTTCCTCGGCGTGGAGTCGTCCAGGTCCTACAGTAGACATCACATCACGTTAGCCATACATGCACAACAAGCTACAGTAGACATCACATCATGTTAGCCATACAGGCACAACAAGCTACAGTAGACATCACATCACGTTAGCCATACAGGCACAACAAGCTACAGTAGACATCACATCATGTTAGCCATACAGGCACAACAAGCTAAAGGAGACATCACATCAGTCGTACTTGCTAAACAAATGTCAGATGATAGATGCTATAGTTGGGCATCATCACTAGCTAGTAAGGCATGACATATGACGCATGTTAAGCTATAACATACTGTGAACAGATAAAGGTGCTTCTTTTGTAAACTGGTAAATCTGACTTCGCACCTGCTCTGGATTCTGTGCTGTCTTGTTCATGTTTCTGAGCATACCTTCTTATGTAATGCATGTTCCTGGGCCTATATTATGTAATGCATTTATTCCTGGACCTACCCTATTATGTAATACATGTTGGTGGGCCTACCTTCTTCTTGCCCTCCAGGGCAGTTTTGATGTTCTTCTTCAGCTGCTGGTTGGACGTCTTCTTCTCAGTCTTGTGGGCCGTCGACATCTCGTTCTGCAGCTTCTTCTCCTGTGTCGAGTTCATCTTTTGCTGAAAACACGGCAACATTCACGTCAACAGCAATACTTCTTATATAGTTCGTATTCATCAACATAAGATTGTGCTTCATGACGCAGTGAGAATAGTTCTCTCGTACTGATTATGGCAAATAATAAGCATGATAAATATGCGCAGGTGAGTGATTATCAAGTTTACGGTCGCTGTGGGAATCTTTCACCCAGTAAAACATACACAATACCACAAGATCGCAGCATCAAAGTGACCCATGCTAGTACAGTCTACAGTGTGTGCATGAATGGTAAGGAGTCTACTTAGGGAAATGACAAGATGAGGCTGTTGAAACAAACATGAGTCATCTCCCCCTGAATAGTGCACATTGAGGTGCTCGAGCTGGTGTGATTGGCCAATCAGAACAATCAATGTTTACGTACCCCTTTTTCTAATTCATTGATGTGCTGAAGCCTAAGTCGCTCCATTTCTCTGTTGAATTTCTGCCTAAGGTTTTCGTACTCCCGGTCTAATTTCTGTTTATGTTCTTCCATCTCTCCCTTGAACCTAGACTCCATCTGGAAGAGCAATGATCACCATGAGACATTGGTGACAGTAGAGACAAGACTTACCAGGCAGTGGTGACAGTATGGACACTATTTACCATGAGGCACTGGGCAGTAGGGACAGATCTGTGCCGGACCTCTCCAAACAAATCTAAGTCACTAAAATCACAAGTTCATGTTTTCAATCAACTCCACAATTTGTGTTCCTCAAAAAAATAAACTATTCAGTTCCAATTGAAGGCAAAAAAGGCATCTCAGGAAAAAAGACTCCGCTGAGTTGAGTTATTGTTGAGAAATCCGGGCCTTGACAAACACCCAGGGGATGCAAAACATACCTGTATTAATTCTTTTTGATGCTGTTTCCGCAGTCGCTTGTATCCCGTGAACTGTTCCCTCAACTCATTGCTGTGTTCGTGGTCCTTGATCTCCTTGCGGACAATGGATGGCGTCCGGATGGTGGCGAAGTTGTTGTGGTACAACTCGTTGCTCCGCGAACTGCCGGCAGAAGGCTGAAAGAAGAAACATGCTTTATTGGAAAACGGTATATGTTGGCAACCATGGCAGGAGGGCATGTCGAGGTGTCCTAAAATAGCAGGAGGACATGTCGAGGTGTCCTAAAATAGCAGGAGGACATGTCGAGGTGTCCTAAAATAACAGGAGGACATGTCGAGGTGTCCTAGATTCCCGCTGTGATGTAAAAAACAATAACTCACTCACTACAGATGGGTCAATAGCAGATGAATATTAATCAATATTATGCTAGCTGATGGATACAAAAAAAAGTGTACCAAAAACAAATTATATATAAAAAGGCCTAATCATGTAATAACAAGGAAAATATTATCTAATAAGTCTAAAATCTGATCGGTTTGTCCAGATTTAATAACAATCCAGATTTAGGATTACTGAAATGAGAAAACATCTTCAAATATTGAAAAATTATTCTGCCAAAATGTACTGCAAGAACTGCAACTAGGCAATTCCTGAATAGTTCTAACAGCATGAGTATGGAAACAGCTCTAACAATAGGTATACATGTACTTCCTACAACATAATAACTTGATCTACAAACTAAACCAAAAGTAAAATGTGAAACACATTGGTTGCCTCCCACTTGAGAGGACTGGTCACATACTATAGCCAGTCAATGTACTACAGCTGGGGTCCGTATTCAATATTGGACTAAAAGTGATATAAAGTCGGGGGGAAAAAAACCACATTATTTACACAATACATTATAGTGAGAAGAAACTGAATAATGGTCCCTAAGATGACAATGGAATGTTGCTGAAGTCAAAACATATTTGAATCAAAAAGATAATTTTTAGAAGACTTTAGTCAATGTAATCTAATATTGAATACGGTCCCAGTACTACAGGTTAATCAGGTTAATACTAGTCTACAGTTTATACTAACCAAGTCACAGACATTATCATTGTAAATAATAATACATGGTCATGAGTTATTACAGTTTATACCAAATAACCATGTGACACCATTGTGTAGTTCATACTAGTAAACATTGTAAATGTGACACAGACTATGTCATCGGTGCAAAGTAAAAACTTATGACAATGACTAATACTGAGGAAACATGTTTTATCATATATAGCAAATACTGAAGACAATTGTAAAACTAGTAAATACATGACACTGACTTAGCGAAATCCATAATAAGTAAACATGACACTCAGTGACAATGATTTATATCAAGGACACATGTGACATTGAACATTATCTATTCTGAGTTCTGATAACCCATACCAAGACCAGCCAAATAGATATGTAACACTTCCAGTTACTACACTCTATACAAAGTAAATATGACACTATGACTTAAGGTAACCTACAAGTAAATATATATGACAATGAGTTACTGGAATCTACACAAGAAAACTTGTTACGAACTATCATTTCTAATAAATTAGTAAAACTATGACACAGAATTACTGGAATCTGTCATGAGCGAGTGAATATGGAGTTTAACGTCGCTGCGGGATGGAATCTGTCAATAATATCAATTACATTGGACATAATGCAACAAAGTAATAATGCAATCTAGACACTATTAATAAACTGCAATACATTCCATACAAAATATATTCTTGTTCTACTGCAACTTAAAAATAAAATACCACGTTCTGAGCCAAAGAGTTGAAGACGTACATGAATAGTGTGTATATACTAGTAGTGTTTAAGTACTACTGCATCCATAGTGAACACACATGCACATGCACTGTGGAGACCTCCTACCAGAAACACGTGAGAAACTGGAATATAAACATTCCATTGATTGTATCAGTTCATGCAATTAGTGGAATAGAAACACCATGCCAGGTCCCGACTAGTCAGCTTCACTGGCGAATATTTCAGAGATTGTTAGGTTTTCCCTGTTTCATTCCAACAGAAGAAAGTAATAAAAGATAAGAAAGTAGAACAATACCTTCCTTCTAGAGCATCAGGACAGCTTATTTAGTGTATACATTTGTTGGGTTTTTTACTTGGGGGTTTAGAGCTGTTTTCAAGATGATTTCATTTGTATCCATGGCTTTATCAGTTTAGGGCAGGAGGAAACCCGCAACATCCACTGCGCTGAACTGAATGTTTGAGCTTGGCTGCACTTGATGTCTATCCAAGTCATGGATGTGTGAACATTACTGATGAGATGAATAGAAGGACCAATATGTCACTAGACCTCAATATGGAAGTGGTCCTGAAGTGGATCTCAATATGGAACTAGACCTCAATCTGGAACTATACCTCAATATGGAACAAGACCTCAATATGGAACTTGTATGAATTGATAGGAAAGGGAATTTAACCTGCCAGACTGGAAATAATAAAACAAATATCTGTGTAGCATGCATTGTTTTTTTAGTTCCTATAAACTAGCCATGATACTAGCTGTCCATATAAATAATAAATAAATAATGTCCACATTTATATCGCACCAAATCAACCCTCAAAAGTGCTCATAGTGCCAGGGTTAGAAGTTCCCACTCTCCCGGCGGCCCGATCCATAGGCGCTAAGTTTACTGATTTTGGTGATAAGCGTGTAGGTGAAATGTGCATGATTGTTGTCTTTTTTACGTACCTTACGTTGCC